>ML781426.1:300876-313537 GCA_009831015.1 Picea engelmannii | reverse complement strand
GGGGTGCTATTCCATTTCTTTTGAGCACAAATACCCCTATCAAAATCCCAAAGACCCAGTTTTTACAATATTAGCTCAAAAAATAATTAATTAATTAAATTATTAAAAATTTAATTAATTAAAAAAAACCTATCTAGACTCGATGAAATTCTGCGAAACTTTCTACACTGTCTGGAATGGTCATTTACAACATTACTAAACAATAGCTACCAAAGGATGAGACCATTAGGACGTCGTTCACCACTTTGGAGGAGATTATTGCATGTGTGGAGGGAAAAACTCAAGGGAAGTCAGCCAAGCCCGAGAGCCCGGTTGACAACCTGAGAATAAAAAACCCTCGGTGAAAGGAACTCCCCCAATGGAAACATCCCAAGGTACCTGACCTAACTATGATCCATGCAGACTTATTACATTATCAACCCACGCAGGGGTGCAAAAATTTCGTTTACAAAAATTTTGGTGGAGCATCAGATGCCCAAGTATAACCAAAACTGTCTTCATCAAATTTGCATCTGGTGATGCATCTTCATGGAACATGAGTTGACCACCATTTCTAAATGGGCAGTCAACACACTGGACTTATATGGGCTAGATATTAGCATGAAATAGATGTGCGTGTTAAGTATTGGTGTTGCGCATTGAAAATTTTATCATGCGCAGAAGCTACTTGTGTGTGTTGCAGAGTTGTGATGCGCACAAAGTATTTATATGTGGTGTGTGCACTAGAATTTGGGATGTTAAAAACATCCAAGGAATTAGAAGAAAGGATTTTGACAGGATGATGCAGAGTTTTCATGACGTTGTCTCGTGAATTCATCTAACAAATCTTGTTGCATGCACATTTTGAAAAATTATCAGCGATTAGAACATGGCATAATTAGCGCAGAAGGTCAAAAGCATGGAACATGCACATAGGACTACAATGTTGATGATGAGTTCAAGGATTTGTATGTCGGTTTGGTTGTTGATGGTACAAAATCCAAGGAAGAACTCATAAATTTTGTAGAAACCATAAAATGACTACAAAAATATGTCCAAAACTATAAATATGATAACGAAAGGATTATGAAATCCAAGGAGAAACAAGATTACTTGAATGTCAAATAGATGCAAATCTTGGAAAAATAGAAAATAAAATGGATAAGGAGAGAGAGTCAAGTAGGTCAAAAAGTCGTAGGTCTCATGACGAGAAAATAAGAGAAGAAATAAGTGATAATAGGAATCATCATCACTCACCAAAGCATTTTCTTAGGAAACCACGTAGTATCTCAATTCCATCACCTCAAAGAAAGCACAAGAGAAGGACTTGGGTGGACGAGTTACAGGGAGAAATGAATAAGATCAAGCCTCCTACTTTTTATGGTGATCATAAGAATGATGAAGATGTAGAAACTTAGTTGTTGGGTATGAGGAAATACTTCCATCTACATAATTACTCCTCACAAGCAAAAGGTCGAATTTCCATTTATCGGCTCAAGAGAAAAGCATCAATGTGGCGGGATTAGTATGTGCAAGTGCAAAACATTGATGATAAGAATTTACTTGGAGGGAATTCAAGCGATATTTTGAAAATAAATTTTTAACCAAGTGTTACTATGATAGGACAATGAAGGAGTTATTTTAACTCAAGCTCAGAAGCATGACCATTGAAGAGTATGAAAGAAGATTTTTAGAATTGATAAAATATGTTCCTTTCATCAAGGATGAACAGGTGAGGATTCAATGGTATCTGAGTGGGTTTCCCTTATTTATCGATGATAAGATACAATATGATGATCCAAAGGCATTGGAAGAGACCATAAGATGTGCTAATTTTCTATATGACCAACAAAGGGGAAGACTGACTTTCCAAAAGGCTTGGGAAGATAAGATGAAGAGAAAGGTGGAACAAAGGAAGAAGGGGACTAAGCCACCATTTTTCATAAATATTGTGCAAGGACAACCGACTCCCAAGGATTCCAGAATGACTAAGTTAGTGGGATAGAACCAAGGCAACAACTTGTTCAATTTTGGGTTTGTGGTGGAGATCATATGTTTAGAGATTTCCCTCAAAGAGGTAAAAAAGTGAGGACTACACACAGTGTACAAAAATATGCAACAATTGAGGACATGGGTAGAAGTGTATCTAGGATTTACGCGGCACTGGATAAAAAGAAAACTAAGTTTCCATCGCATATGATCGAGGTGGAAGGTAATATTAACGAACAACCTGTTTCTATTTTAATTGATTTAGGAGCTACTCATAGTTATCTAGATCCTAATATGTTGGAAATATTCCAATTGTCAAGACGCAAGCTTGGAAAACTTGGTTGGTGTGATTATCTATAGGGGAAAAAAGGAAAATTAATGAGATGGTCAAGGCATGTCCAATGGAGATGAATGGACTACACGCAAAGGCTAATTTTAATATCATACCTTTGGGCTCGTATGATTTCCTCATTGGCATGGAATGGTTGGAACAACACCATGCTCTCTTGTATTGTTACAATAATGATTTTACTTGTTTGGATGAGGAAGGAAACTTAAGAAAATATCAAGGCATTCCAAGGGTTGTATCTATCAGAGAATTTTCATCCTTGTAATTGAATAAAGTTATAGGAAAGGATGTCAAGTATTTGTAGTGGACATGGAGGAGGCACCCATGGATAAAGTGCCAAGTGTTGAAGACTTCGCCATACTGAAAGAATTCAAGGATGTGTTTAAGGAGGTACCGGGGTTTCCACCAAAAAGAGATATTGATTTCTTTATAAATATGATGCTGGGAGAAAATCCTATATCAAAGACTCCTTATAGGATGAGTACGCCATAATTGAAGGTGTTGCAGATACAACTTGAAGAGATTTTTAAAAGGGGTAGACACGCCCAAGTGTGTCGCCTTGGGGTGCCCCAATATTGTTTGTGAAGAAGAAGGATTGTATGCTGAGACTTTTTATTGACTTCAAGCAATTGAATAAGGTAACAATGAAGAAAAAGTATCATTTTCCAAGGATAGATGACCTGTTTGATTAGCTATGGGGCGCAAGGGTATTTTCCAAGATTGATCTCAGATCTGGATATCACCAGGTGTTACAAGGAAAATATCTCTATGGAATGGGGTAAACCACAATAGATGGAATGACTATATAAATAAAATATAATATCAAGTATGATATATAAATGAAATGCTAACAAGACAAGGCTAATAGATTACCTCGTTCGGACGTTCAATGAAGACTATCGTTGAGAATGAAACTCAAATATTTATACCTACAACTTGTCCGCAACAACCAAGATACGCAAGCATATGGTGATAATATATAATGTTAGCATATGAAATAGAATAATCCATTAACATGCATGAAAATCATGCCCATGGAATAATAATTCAAATATTTGCAAGATATCAATTGGACGAGAAAAGAGTATTTCTATTAAAATAATCAATAGAAGTATACAAGTGACAAATTTCTATGTCGGCACATCTCAGAACTGAGAAAATAAGTCCCTTCCAACTATGCCTCCACCACTTCAATTTTCCACCAAAGGCAAGCTCATATAAAGGAGACAATGAGGTTCTCCATCAAAGAGGGAAGAGCTTGGGGGTTGAATAACGTGTTCATACTTTCAAGGATAAAGGGATGCAGACTCAATGTGAAGTGAAATTTCTCCAAAGTGTTTTTGCTCTCAAAATTCGAATTATCTCCTCTTCCACAGCTTGGATATGGCTCAATTTATATCCTTCAAATTGAACTGAAGGGCCGAGTCAGAACATTTCCAATATATGGAAGGTCAAGGATCATGGATCTTGTGATGTGACATGGAAACCCGACACAATTTTTAATTTTGAGCACCAAACTCGATGTACATGGGCTGTAGTGGTGCAACCTGTGTATATGCATGCTATCTAACTAGTAGGGCGTGTATATGTGGAAAAATGTGATTTTTTGGATCTCGAAAGTACAAAAGGGGACTTCAAGTATGCATAGGGAAATGGAAATTCCATCCAAGCAAGTTGCATGGGGTGAGGAAAATTTTTCTATAACAGATGCCCCCTAATGTGTGAGGTTAGAGGAGTATCTGCGATGGCTGAAATACATTATAATTCCCAGAAGTGGAGTAATAGAGACTCAGCTGAAAGTGCTAGTTACTCATGAAGATATTACAATCCATAATGACTTTGTACACATGGATGCTAATTTGAATTACATTGCAGATCCATGTGGAAATATACCAAATAGTTTTTCATGGTCATGAATAGGAAATACAAAGTAGACACATGCCATAGTCATGAATAGGATGTCATAGTCATGAACAAGTCCCAATGGAAACGAGTCTCAAAATCAATTTGAATATATTTTTATACAATGGAGTACAATCTGATATCCCATGATCACTGAAGTCATATGGGTACTGGTCCAATGGAAAAAAATTAGGAAAGTTGTTACTGTAAACTGATGTTCCATGTCTTTGACACTATCTGCCAAAGGTGCAAGTCTACATCATGTGAATATAGGAGTTGATGTCGAACACAATGAGACTTTGTTTGACTATCGATGATTAAGGTATACTATTAACAAACACAAGACAACCTACCAATAATGAAAGTAGGTATCAATGAACCGAGTACATTCTTATAAGTGTGAATAAAGGTGTTGAGGTCGAACACTTGAAGAATCCATCAATCATGAGATATTTATGTATTCCCAATTGTCGATGGCAGGAGAAATTTCCAGTGATGATTGCAAGCCTCTAGGTACTCATAAGACTCTAGGTCTCATTTCCATAATAGATGAGTTGAAGTCGATGGAAGGAGACCCACTGAAAGGAGAGAATTAAGGAATCTCTCATTAGTCAACACAAGGTACAAATCAATAGATTGATGATTTGAAGGAACTCATATGAACAAGATTTTCATGAACCAATGATCCTATGCATCTTTCGCATGCACCAGATGCAAGTAGTGCACGAAAAAGACCCTATGAATAGAATCCAATAAGTAATATTGTCAGGAAAGGTGAGGAAACCAAAAATAAGGATAATGGAATCCAAGAAACTACACAAATCCCAATGTGTGAATAGATTTATTGTTATCGAAAACAAGGGAAACCCCCCAGTCAGCAACCAATAAAGAGACGTTGATTGTTGGGTTCAATGTTACCTACCTATAATGAAAGTACCACAAATTCATGTAACTCCAAGACACATTGAGGGTATGGTCGACATGCAAAGTCAAGCGTTTTGAGAAATGGCCAACATAGGATTATATACTTCCTTTGAACAAGAGAATGAGTTGTATGGAGGAATCTGGTAGCATAGACTTGATGATGAAACTTTGTGATGCAGGAGGCATCAATCAAAATCTCCATAGGGACTAGAAGAATAACTAGTTGGAGGAATAAAATCTAAGTAACAAGCTCATCTTCCTAAGGTCGTGCTAAATCCAAACTTGGGATGACAAGTGGACTCAAAAATTTGTTCTCTATTCAAAGGCGACACAACTGCTAACGATATGAGATAATATTCTTTTCCCACCTGTCTTTTTTTGTTTTTTTAATAGGAAAATGAATGATATGATACAAGAGAGAAAACGAATGTTGCGAGTACACAACTATCTCCAAATAGTGGAACATATTTGTGCTCAATTCAAGGAAGTGCATGCGGGGCATGGACACTCGGAGGAATGTTTCCTCTTAGGGTACAAGGTGTCAAGCTGCAAATGATATAAACAAGGATCTCCTTGGTTAGTGATTCAAATTGTTGAGGTAAGAGACTTATAATGAGAAAGAAAGAATCGGAAATAGGATCAATACTACAAACAAGAGGATGGAATGCAATTACAACTTAACTTAGAAGAATGTCCTTTTTCATAAATTTAGTCCCCTAGGCCCGAAAAAGTATAAAACAATACCCAAGAGAACTCTTCTAGCCAATGTTGACTAGAGTGTTCCTTTTTTGTAATTAGTCCATTTGGTCCAAAAAAGGGTTAACCGTACACCTTTTATCACTGTATAAAATTCTTTTGGTTGAGGAAAGAAAATCACAAAGGTAACCACAAAACCACTTTAGAACTGAAACTAGCCTTTTCAGTTTAGAGAGGAATCTCTCTTATCACTTGTTTTCTGGAAAATAAGTTTTCTTTTAAGGATCAATGTCTAGGTATTTGACTAGATGAAGATATTTATAAAGTTTGTTGGCAAGAAGGAAAAGGAATGTGTTGGGAAATGGAGTTAGCTTTGAAGCAAATGGAACTATCTGTGACTGGTGGTAGAACTGTCAAGGAAGGAGAGGCTAGATATGTGATAATATTTCAATTTAAATATTGTTGTTTAATGATGGAATAAAGAGGAAACAATTAACGACATTATTAGCACTAGCTAGGGTGAATTCTGATCGAGTTAAGAAGAGATAAGAGTACTTAATTGCTTGAATCTAGAGCATCAATATCAGATGAATTCCAGACCATTACTTTCAAATTTTAGTATAGAAAGGTTGCAGATGAAATGAGAAAAGAAAACATGAAATACATATATAAGAGAGAAACACACACTTCAGATCACCACCACAAGAATCTCTGGTATGAATAACACTGTAATTCTGACTAATATTCCATTATAATTTAGAAAGATTACAAAATTATCAAAAGAAATATCCTCTATGATTCTTCCAACCCCTTAGTCAATCAAAATTACAAATATATATAGAAAATACTCTTCCCCAATATGAAGAGGTTGAGATCAACTCCTTCCCAAAGTTGGATCTGGTTACAAAATTATAGCAACACGTTTAGAATTGCTTGCTAGGAAATATGAATCAATTTTATGGAAAATAGGGGCTGAAGATAACAATATATCTCTCAAACCATGATATATGTTACAAAATGGAGAGATTGTTTTTGTATATGAACCCATTCTTGAGAAAAACATCTTTCAATTTTCAAAAATTCCTCTCCATAGTCTCGGTTTCCATGCCCAAAGATAATGACTAAAATAGGAAATCATTAAATGTTTAAATATGAAAAATAGGTTTTAAAGATCCATTCTAATATTCCAAACCATGACACCTGTGAAGAAATGGAGATATTTTTTGTGAATGGGCTCTTTATTGACAAAATCCTCTTTTGGTTTTCTAAAATTCCTCTCCAGAGTCTCGGGATCCGTGCCCAAAGATGATGACTAAAAGAGGAAATCTTTAAATGTTTAAATATGAAAAATTGGCTATAAAGATCCATTCAAATATTCCAAACAATGAAACCTGTGAAGAAAATGAGAGAGGATTTTGTGAATGGGATCATTTTTGACAAAAGCCTCTCTATCTTTTCATATATTCCTTTCCATGTGGTCAGAAATAGAGTTTGAAGTTGACTACAAAAACAGTCATTTCCAAAACTTGCACAACAAACTTGCGTAGCGAACTTGCAGAGAGGATTTCCTTTTGACATTTTATTTTATTGTTTGGATTTGATTGATGGATGAAGGTCACAGATTGATAGTTTTACACTTGATATGATGATAAGAATCCCTAGGACCACTTCATTACCCTTTCAAACACTATTTTCTTCAACATCCTAATATAGGTCAAATACTCGATTCAGACTTTGACCCTTGAGAAAATTATAGGACACTAAAAACACCAAATAGACATCCTTTCAAATACATTTAACGAGTGTGAAAGAGGCAAGTTCACTCGACAATATTTTTTCTTTTTAGAGAGTAAAAAAAGAGCTTAAAAAAGACTCAGAGGATTATGTTTGAAGCAGCATATAATGGGGGAGACCAAGGCTCCCGTGCAGTGCTTCTAACGAAATCTCAAAACTCACAGGTAGTTGACACAAGCTTGGGAGAACCCAAACTTTCCAAGCTGTGGAGGATAAAATGCTTGCAGAGGATCCATAATATACAATATCAGTCCAATCAAAGGAAACCATCCTAGGACTTGGAGGGAGTGTACTGAGAGAGAGTGGAATTCTCCCTTGTTCAGAAGATATAGAACTAGAAATGCTAAGGACATGGTCGAAAGATGCATCACCCTCCAAAAGAAGAGTGGGATTGACTAAGGATTGATTCGAAAATATCACTTCCTTAGACTTTTCGCTCTCCAAGAGAATAGTGGGATCGATCAAAGATTTCATTAGCACAACCACTTCTTCAATTTTTGGTTGAATAGAATGCGAGACAACATGGTCAAGAGATGCATCAATCCCTCAAAAAAGAATAGTGTCAGCTGAAGATTGCATCAACACGACCGTTGGTTGAACAAGATGTGAGACAACATGGTAAATAGATGCATCACTCTCCAAAACAAGAGTGGTTTCTACTGAAGATTGCATCAGTCCAATTTTTGTATCAACCAAAGAAGGTTAGGAAACCAAATATGACTCAAAACCCAAAGGGCCACTAGATAAGGACCATGCTTCTCGTACCACCGCATTAGCAGGGCAGGCATGAGTAAGCTAATATCCTTTGAAAATCATACAAAGGAACTTGGTATTACGTCTTATACAACAAGGCTTCTCAATCATATCAATTCCCCCAAAATGACTTGGAGTGGTTGGTGACATGCTCCCAGCATGACTTTCAGAGGCTAGTAGCTCATCTCCAACATGACTTGCAGAGGTTGGTGATATTTGTGCAGTGTGACTAGAAATGACTAGAGTTGTTCCCCCAACATGACATGTGAAGTTTGGTTTTTTATCTCCAACATCACTTTCAGAGGTTTTTGACCTATCTCCAACATGACTAGTAGAGGTTGGTGATAGAATTCTAGTATGAGTCATGGTGACTAGAGTTGTGTTTCTAGCATGACTTGTAGCAACTGGTTGCAACATATGAGACCAAGGTTGCGGGAAAGACTGATTTTGAGAGATTGCAAGATAGGAATGGTTCTGGTATATGTTATTTTTTTCATAGCATTAAGTTAAGCATGAAATTCATTCCATTTATCAATTAACCATAACCATAAATGTTGCAGCAACCAAGATCACATGAAGAAGCACCATGCACAAGAACACAAGATATATCCTTGGAAACCCTTCTCAAATAAGGGAGAAAACCCCAGCCAAATCCTTTGCTATAATCTTCAAGAGAAATATCTTTACCTTCAAGAATATCCTAGCACACAAGAGGGTGCACAAAACCTAGAAACCCTAGCGCCCAAGAGAGGTGCGCAAGTTTGACCAAGAAGTGTGATTGCTGAAATTTCTAAAACTTTCAAGTGAGTGTGTGTCTACAAATGAGAGATTTCCTCTTACTTATATTAGACTTGTCCTATCAACTGAAGTGTCTATTGGCACAATAGGGCTGACTTCACTTAGACATATTAATTGTTTATTATTATAATAATTAATATTAATATTAATATCAATTATCTTTTATAGATTATCTTTAGACACAATAATATAGGGCCGACATCTATCCTTTACACAATAACTAGGGTTAAAGGTAGGTCTAACTCTTGAACAATATATATAACAAAGGATCTGATACACCCGCTAGTGCTCATCCACTAGGGGCCACATCCATAGGGATGCCATAGACCTAAGTCACTCCATTACACAGATGAGCTAGGTCCTCACACGTGCACTTATCCTCATCCATAGTCACGTCTGCTCTAGAAATCTTCTTTCCCACTACCACCAACAGGAGGATCATCTGGAGTCTTCACAACATCTATGTTGCTTATTTAGAGGAGGCCATCACATCATCTTCATTCTTATTCTCATGATGATGTGCCCAACTCTTTTCGGGATTTCCCTAACTCAACAAATCGCTCTTACATCGGATAATCATCTAGAGTTATTCTCTCTCACATCATGGAGGAGGCCATATACATTCCTAGCCCCTGTCCCAGGCTGGAACCACAAACCCTTTATTAGGGGATTTCTCTCAGGTTTGTAAGATGAGAGTAAGACTTCACACAGCTGCTATATTCCACATCTCACGGGTTTGTAGGCTAGAGGATGTCTCCTATAGTTGCATTCATTAACACTCCCTCTCAGCTAGGGAGGAATTCTCCATCAAGCCAAGTCTCATACCGATGTACTCTGAGTTTTATTTTTGGATAATGTTATCCATACTCCCTCTTAACTCAGAAGGAGTTCTTCACCAAGTAAATGTTTGGTGTAGAAGTTTGCAGTATGCTCAAGTGGAGAAGAGTATTGCAAGTATACAATTTTCTTTTGCATCATATCTCTGATATAAGAAAATTCTATCTCTCTGTATGATAAACCATGCGGAATCTCTGGGTTCTATAAGGAGTTTCATATATGGCTCTTTGTCATCAACATAGGATCTACCTCATGGTCAAGTAGATATGTCGGAAGTATGTGAAGCCACATTTCTTCGCACACTTACTGCTATATATATATACACTTTATCTCTAGTGCACTTAAGGCTACAGAGTTATGTTTCTTGCTGCAATAGCAAATCATGGAAGATTTCAAGGTAGAACATCAACAGGATGTGTTCTTCTGGTCCAATGTACGTTATGCTCAATATGAATCGACATGAATCAAGTCTGGTGTTTAATCGGATATATCAGTGATCCAATCAAATGTGGATTGGTCTCGTCTTGAATCAACATCAATATTCTTCTTTAAATCCATCACAGTGGATTTGTATTTTGTCATACTTCTTGTCCCAAGAAGTAGTGTATCAAAATCAAAAGTCAATTCTTGCTAGTTTTTTTTTTTTTTTAACAACTAGGCTTTCTGAGTAAGTCATCGGGATCAGGTTCTTGTCACCAACACTGTATAGGTTTGGATCAGCAACACTCTTGTTGAAATCCAAACTCATCAAGAATCTATTTATCTGATATAGATTCCAAATCATGGATGGTGGTACAGATGGAAGTGAATCGGTTCAATGGGTCATGTGTCTCATCATGGACAACTCCCTCTCTTTATGAGAAACCTCTGTCTATGGATATTGTTTTGTATTTCTTGATACTTCCATCAACTGCATGCTTGATCTTATAGATCCATTTGGAAGCTACCACATACTTCCCTTTCTGGTCCTTGAATAATATCTTATGCATCATTCTTTAAGACGTACCGATATTCATCTATTATGGCATCTTGCCATACGGGTTCTCTTGTTGCTTCTCTAAGAAAAAGAGTCTCATCATCAATTAATTGTCTCATGACTGAAGGATACTTCGAAAAAACTCTTTTTTCTTTCTCGGAATGTTCCTTGAGAAGCTTGTATGTTTCTCTGCCTCTAGCAGAGTGAGTTTAGGTAGGCCTTTTATGCCCTACTGCAATATCTCTAAACATATTAACTGGAGCAACTGGAATAATGTCTTTCTCCCTCTGAACTGTTGAAGGGGGAGAAGGTATAGTCTTACTGAAAATATCCATCTAATATTCTTTAGATCTTTGAAATATTATCTCTTCTTCAAGGACAACATTCCTTCTTGTCTCAATCTGTTTCTGATCAGGGATGATGATATGGAATGTCTTTGAAGATTCATTGTATCCTTTCTTTCTAAAGGATCTAGCTTGGACTTCTTCTCTTTGGGCACATGAAGATACATTGGGCACCCAAATAACCTGAAGTGTTCAATCTCAGGTTTCACTCTCGTGAAGGCTTCTATTCTAGTGAAGAATCTTGTTCTGAACATATACTATGTCATGCATGCTTCTGCCCATGAAATCATAGAAAGATTCGGATCATGCATTATTGCATTGATTGTCTCAAGGATGGTTCTATTCTTCTTCTTTCTCAAATATTTTTTACTCCCTATGAGTCAATGTGACTCCCTCTTAAGGATAAGCATCTTCCTTTGTTCTTGTCCTGTCTGGAAGAAGAAAACAAGAGGAACCAAAACAAGAATATCTCCTAAAGGAGAATAATGAGTACATCTCTAGAATCAAAACAATTTTAAGGATTGTTATCACAGCTACAACACCTATTTGTAATGTAGAAAACTTTAGAAATATAAGTTAGAGGAATGACAATTACAACAATCAAACCTAGAGTCTTCACTTCCAGTGTGTTGCTTTTCTTCCAAGTCTCCTTCACTCAAGATAACAAGTGATTTCTTCAACCTGTCTTTTGTACTAGGAAAATATTCTATCTTGACAGAAGGTTGGGTTAGAGAACATGTTAAGAACCAAACATCAATATAGGATAGAAAAACCTCAGGAAAAGTACTCAATGCCTTGAAAAAGAGATAATTTCAGATAATAAGCCTCTTCGAGGGGGCAACCTCCTTTTACCCCACTTAAATGATCAAGTACAAGATGATGAAAAATGAAAATGTCTCCTTGGTATATATAGGAGACTAGGAGGTATAATTACAACTAATGGCCTAAAGCCGACATAAATAAAATAAAATTCCTAATATAATATGCCCCAATTAAGGGGTAATGANCCAATATTAGGGCTTAACATGCCCCTCCCCTTGAGACAAGTGTTGTCTGCAATGCTTGAGTAACTCTGGATGCTTCTGTATAAAAGACTCATCTTCCCAAGTGGAATCTTCAACCGGAAGTTTCCTCCATTTAATGAGATACTCTGAAATGGATCTATTCTTTAGCTGGTGAATTCTTGTGTCAGTGATGGCTTCAGGCTCCAATATGATTTTTCCTTCCTCATCAAGTTCTTGCAATATAGTTTGAACTGGGATCTTGTCACCTATAACCTTCTTTAAGCATGAAACATGGAAAACTGGGTGTACTCGTGAA
>ML781426.1:257902-285694 GCA_009831015.1 Picea engelmannii | reverse complement strand
AGGTTAGATTAATTAAGTTGATAAGATTCAAAGTTGCACATGACATTTTGATAACTACCCCATTACAAGTAAACACTATAGTTGAGGAAGCATTCTTTGAAAATTACTATACTTGGTAGCATGTGAGCATATTGAGATAAATGCTTAATGTAATCATTTACCAAGATACAACTAACATATCCTCCAAGAGAAATTTCTTGTGTTGGTTCCAAGTTACCATGGAGGAATGTTTGATCACAACACTAGAAGAGTGTTGATCTCTTTCGAGTTGTATTTCTTACTTTTGATCTTTATTTCAGGCAAGTCACAAGTGATAGCTTGGAGGGAAAGCTCGTCGAGCCCCTCTTGTATAAATCTTTGTATTGTAATCCCAGTGGAGGTTGTTGAGAGGTTTATGGAGATTGATGAAAAAATCATTATAAGCCAATAGGAGAGGTTGTTGATAGCCGAGACTCAGTTGCAGTTCAGACTCATACATTATAATTGACATTATGTTGTTAATAGAAAAGAACAAATTCTGGTGTTTGTAATTTCCTGTGTAATGGATATTTTCTTTAAGAATGTTAGTTATGTTTGTTTATGTTGTAGATTCATGTATTAGAGTTCATCTACAGGGATAGAGACAGAATCCTCTATCTGTGAGTTTGCTAAATTAGTTTTGGTTCTTTAGGCTAAGTGAAAGGAGTGTGCGGCAGAGTGTTGAAATTATGTGAGCCAATGCAAGGAGTGCGTATATGAACTCTTTTGATTCAAAGGAGAACATGCCAGGAGGGTATGCTAGGATAATTCACATACTCCAGGGAGAACCATAAGTTTTTTGAATACCTTGGAGAAAATTATGCGCAAGAGGAAGCGTAGCACAAAGTTACTGAGTGCTTTGTAAGGCTTTTCTAGGAGGGCATTGAGTGGGTGAAAGCGCACACAGGACCAACACATTATGGAGTGTTGGGAATTTGAGGAGAACCCAGAGTTGTTGAAAACTATGAGGGAATAAATATTTGCAAATGTTCATTGAGCGGAGGTAAGAATTACCTTGGAAAACCTGAAGGATTCAGGGATACAGAACCAAGACTTGTGCAAGGAGTGCATCAGGCCAACACTTGGCTAAGTGTTGCGAGAATCCATCTGAAGGCCTAATCGAGAAGAAGGAGTGTGCCAATGACAAAGTGAGTTCATCTCACAATCTTAGGAGGAAGAGCATTGAGTTTCTAAGAGGGCATCAGAAATATCCTTAGAAGGGCGTAGGAGAGTCAGGAACCTTAGAGGTTTGATCCCAAAAAAATCTTAGAAGGACTAGCACAATCACGCACATAATTGTTGCAAAAAGTGAAGAAAGGTTGGGAGAAGTCGAAGTCTTGAATAGGGAGAAAAGTAGTGTGCATAAGGATTAAGGACTTGTTGAAGTCTCGAAGAAAAGAGGAATCTTCCATCGTCAAGAGGATACATGTGGAAAAAGATCAGGGGATCAGAGAGATAGAGTTCCAAGATATTTTCCAGGAGAAAATGGCAATCTTCACGAAGTCGCGAAGAGTGGAGTGAACCCATACCATTGGATCTGGAAGGGACACATGGAGGAGACCCACACATTTTGTAGAAGTGGTGCTTTGGAAGATAAGAGGAGAGTGGAGTGGAGAGACTCACGAAGTATGGAGTCTGAAGCCAATCATAGTCGTTGATTGTGGGGGAGATGAGGACCATTGATCCTCGCGCCATTTGAATTTTCCAATTGAGAGTTTGGGGAAATGAGGGTTGGTTGTTGTGAGAAAAGGTCGAAACCCGAAGCATATTTCATGTTTTAGCCCCGGGACACAGCCCAAGTTCATATGATAAAAGGGCCTAGCATAGAGAACTAGTGCGTCGTCAACTTTCTTCAAAGGGGCCAAGAAGAGAGTCGTGGGGGTTGATAGAGCCCGCACTTTGGAGAAAGAGGGACTTGTGAAAATTGCATTGGGTTCCAGCAAGGAACCGAAGAGTCAATTTGACTCATGTGACTAAAAGATCCTAGATCAATAGGTCGAGCAACCTCTCAGAGGAGAGAAGAAAGAATGGGGGGGGGTCTACGCCAGAGTGGTATCATAGCTTGATTTTTCCTGTAGACAACAGGTGAAGGGAAACAAAGTGAGATTCTTTGTAGAGACTATTTCAAGGTGTGTGACAGATGGTAAACAACCAGGTGGGCTGCAAGTGAAGCAAGATGGTTGTTGAAGGCCATAGGAATGGTCGAAGAGAAGACTTCTTGTAGAAAAGAAAAGAAGAAATGGACAAGGAGTTGAGTGAAATCCAAGCAGAGATGGAAAATCTAGCATTGAAGATGCAGCAGGAGGAAAAGGTGTGTTGGAGATACTAGTGGCCTTTGAAAAGGACAACCAAGTGGCATGTTCATAAGTTGTTGACCAGAAGGCAACAAAAGGTGTTAAAAAGGTGGTTGAGGCATGATGAAAACCTCAATGCCAAGAGAAATAGATATGGGAGAGGTCTCATAGATTGCCAGGTGGGAAATAAGAAGGGATCAGTTGATCTCATAAACCACCAGGAGGGAAGAGGAGACATCGCAAATTTCCAGGTGGGAAAGGGATAAGAAGTGAGCTCATTTGAGAGTTCATGTCAGCGAGGGGTGTTGACAGATGGAAAGGAGGTGGAAGAAAGGCCTCATCCATATGAAGATTCATGCGGGGTTGCAATCCGTGTGAATGAAGACGATGAGAAGTTAAATACTTCCACCGCTGAGGAGGAGGATGAAAGAAGCGTTCTAATCATTGGAGGAATTGAAATATTCCTACCAAGTGGTTGAGGAGAGGTTAGAATATTTGTTGCAGAGGTAGTAGCAAAAGGACAACAAGTTGATATTGTCATGGAGGAGAAGGAGTAGATACTGAAGTCTGCCCCAACAGCAGAAGAGGAGAAACCGGTTGAGTTGCTCACTCAATGGGAGATGGATTTGAAGATGCTAGAGGATTGGTTGGACAATCCAGAACCAAAAGATGGCTTCCATGAGATAACCATGCCAGGGGAGATGTGCCAGTCTGAGGAGAAGTTGGAGGAAGATGGAATGGAACCAGTCAAAGAACTGACAGTAGTTAGTCTATCAGGGGAGATAGTTGAGAAGTAGTTAAGTAACGAGCCTGTGGAATTGGAGTCTGTAGCAGAGTGGCTAGTCAACGTCACAAGATATGAAGGTATCATGGGAGACCAGGTTTCTCTACTCATCAACCAATAGAAGGAGTTGCAACTGAGTAGACTACATAAGGAGAACCAACCGATAGAGTAGATGGAAGAAGTAATATAGGAGGTAAGGGAGCTGATGTTGAAATCAGTAGAAGAAGTTGTCAGCAAGGAGAATTTGAATAGAGGAGGACCTCCATGAGTAGCAGTGAATAAGAAACAACAACAACAACAAAGTAGAGGAGCAGGAGGACAACTCTAGAAGAAATTTTGTGATCCAGGAGGATTTCAACAGAGCTGGGGAGCTCATGAATTTTCGTAGCAGTGGAGTATGATGCAAGAGCATCACTCCACCTCACCACACGTCATCTAGTTAGCACGTTGGTGCGCATTCAAGGAAGGGAGAGGCTTCGTCCTCTCATTTTTCCTTCAAAATTTAAATGTATTTAAGGCAATTAATGTTGTCATGCTGGAAGAGCCAAGTTGTGCCTTCGCACAAGTTGTAGATGAGGTCATATTAAGTGGTTGACGGTAGGAGGGATCTAGATCCAATTCAGATCAGATTTCCACTCATTGTAATCTGGTTCATTAGCCAGGTGTTTTGAATGGTGATTAGACACCACTATCATAGCTTGGAGGGAAAGATCATCGAGCGCCTATTGTATAGATATTTGTATTGTATGCCTAGTAGAGGTTGTTGAGAGGCTGTTGGAGATTGATGAAAAAATCATTGTAAGCCAAGAGGAGAGATTGTTTAGAGCCGAGACTCAGTTGAAGTCTGGACTCATACATTGTGATTGACATTTTGTCGTTACTATAAAAGAACAAATTCCATTATTTTCAATTTTTTGTGTAATGGATGTTTTCTTTGTGAATGTCAGTTATGTTTGTTTATGTTGTAGATGTGTGTGTTAGAGTTCATATGCAAGGATAGAGATACAATCCTCTATCTATGAGTTTGTTGAATTAGTTATGGTTCTTTAGGCTAAGCGCAAGGAGTGAGCGACAGAGTGTTGAAATTTTGTGAGCCGAAGCAAGGAGTCTGTATCTGAACTCTTTCGAGTCAGAGGAGAATGTGACAGGAGGGCACGCCAGGATAATTCACATACTCGAGGGAGAACCACAAGGTTGTTGAATACCTTGGACAAAAGTCTGTGTAGGAGGAGGCATAACACAGACTGGGAGCAAGCACACACAGGACCAACACATTCTGGAGTGTTGGGAATTTGAGGAGAACCCAGAGTTGTTGAACACTCTTTGGGAAGAAATATTTGCAAGTTTGCATTGAGAGAAGGTAAGAATTACGTTGGCCAAACCTGAAGGATTCAAGGATACAGAACCAAGACCTGTGCAAGGAGTGAATTAGTCTAGCACTTGGCTAAGTGTTGTAAGAAGTCATCTGAAGGATTAATCAATTGCAAGGAGTGCGCCAATGAAAAAGTGAGTTCGTCTCACAAGATCGGGAGGAAGAGAACCGGGTTGCCAAGAGGGCATAAAAAATATCCTTAGAAGGGCTCACGAGAGCCGAGAACCTTATAGGTTTAAGTCGAGTAAAATCTCAGAAGGACTAGCGCAATCACACACAGAATTCTTGAAAAAAGTGTAGAAAGGTCTAGAGAAGTCGAAGTCTAGCACAACGCGAAAAGTGTTAAGTGTGTACAAGGATTAAGGAATTGATGCAATTCTTAAGGCAACCAAATTCCTCCATCATCAAGAGGAGACATGTGGCGAAAGATCAGGGGATCTATGAGATAGATTTCCGAGAGATTTAACAGGAGAAAATGCCAATCTTCATGAAGTCGCGAAGAGTGGAGTGAACCCAGATCATTGGATATGGAAGGGACATGTGGAGGAGACCCACACATTTCGGAGAAGTGGTGCTACGGAATATAAGAGGAGAGTGGAGTGGAGAGATTCCCGAACGCCAGACTCTGAATCCGATCACAACCATTGACTGTGGGAACGATAGGGATTGTTGATCCTCGCACCATTCAAATTCGTCAATTCAGATTTCAGGGAAATGAGAGTTGGTTTTTGTGAGAAAAAACTGAATCTAGAAACCTGAAGCACCTTTCATGGTTTATCCTAGGGACACAGCCCAAGGTCATATGATAAAGGGGCCTAACATAGAGAACTAGTGCATCGTCAACTTTCTTCAAAGGGGCCAAGAAGAGAGTCGTGGGGGTTGATAGAGCCCACACTTTGGAGAAAGAGGGACCTGTGAAAATTGCATTGGGTTCTAGTAAGGAACCGAAGATGCTATTCGACTCAGGTGACTAAATGATCCTAGACTGGGAGGTCGACCAACCCCTCAGAGGAGAGAAGAGAGAAGGAGGTGAGGGTCTACGCCACTGAGACTTATTCAAATTATGAAATTCTTCACTTCTTGGAATACTATGATCCTATAGATAATATTAATTAACGTATTCTCTAAAACTCCTCCAAGTTTCACTCCTTGAATCCTCCCAGAAAAGGAGTTATAGAGAAAATGGTAGACCTTATTCAATTATGGTTTATTTAGGAGATCGAGCTTGTACAACATGCCTCGCGCTCAATATTTAACATAAGATTTTGAAATTCGTACAAAAGAAACTATGACCTGTACTATTTCCAATGAAATTGTTATCACTTCATTTGTATTCTCTATGAAGATGTTATGACTGTTTTACCTAGAACATCTGTTTATGACTAGCTTTAGGACTAGTCAAAAACATTATCTTCCACAGAGGGTATCTCTAAAATTATAGTGAATAAAGAGTTGAAATTTTTACCAAAGGTACCTAGATTTGTCTTCTCAATATCCTCTGAATTTCACCATATGAATCATTCTAGAAACAAAGTTATAGTGAAAATAATAACATGACCTATAAATAACATACCTTAGAACACATCACCAAAAGACTTCATCCTCGCTTGAAATTCGGCCTTCTTTACTTTCAGATTTCCTCAGAAATTCGACTTATATATCCTTGTTCATTAATAAACTTATGTGTGTTGAAAAATGAATGTATAATGAGATGTATTTATACCCTTTATGTCACTTCCTTTTAACATTAGGGCTCACATGTAGTTTATGCTTCAATTCACATTGTCATCTTCAAAAATTCATTTCTCCTCAATCGTGAGGATCCACATGACGTGCCACATAACACCAGAAGCGGCATGAATTATACTATCCATCCATGGGTGTTGTATCTACATGTGTAATTTCCTTCATGTATATCTACTTTTATCAATTGTGGCATCCAAAATCCAATGGCTAGGGTTGACATCAATGACTACAACCAATGACTAGGGTTGACATCAATGACGACAACCAATCTTCCAAAAATCTCCCCCATTTTCATTGATGGCAACACTCATGCTCCCCCTGTCATCATGATCCCAATTTATCTCCCCCTTTGTAATCAATGGAAAAGGGTGGGGATGATCCCCTTGACTTCAACGACACAAGGTGACCTTCTTCTTTGGGGTTGATCCCCTGAACATGTGGCACTCAATAATTCTTCATCCTTATTTTTGGTCTTTGGGAATTTTTCTTCCTTGGAATCCTTTTTTTTTGCTTATATATTCTCTCTCTTCTTCATGTCTAGGATGTATATGTTGTTCAGTCTTCTTGTTACAGTTGCAAAAAATCTAAAGGATCGGATCCTATCATTGAGAGGGGGGGTGAATCAGTGACACAACAATTTTATCAATTTTCTTTTATTTATGAAAATAGAATTTTGACACAATATTTTATCGTGGAACCCAAATGGGAAAAACCACAAACGTTTTTCTATTAACTGCAAAATTTGTTTTACATGTTACATAGAAGGAAGATATTCTTCCTTTTCTTTTTGATTAGCACCAACTGATCAAGATGCACCCACACCCTTATTCACTAACACCAACTGGTAGGAGGCTGCAACCCCCTGTTTAGTCAACTACAACTGACAAGGAAGCACCAACTTCCTCTACAGGCACCAACCTACCCTTTCACCACCCAACCACCCTTGATTTTCTGAATCTGGACAAACTTTTGTTTCAAGTCTTTTACTACATCTCTCTCTACTTCTCTGATTTAATATATTCTCTTATTCAGACTGCAGAGACACACTTCTTCTCAACACTCTTCCTCGTTTATATATTCTTCAAAACAATGTGAGGTTGACACACTGTGTCCCTTGGTTTTGACCCATCGTACCTCTTTGTTTAACTTAACCATAATCATTGATTATTATTTTTACTGTGAAGGCTTTTCGTAAATTGATCACATGTGGACCAATTTCATCCTTTAAACTCGATCTCGAACCTTTGTTATTTTCATAAGAACCGAATTATATGGAGGTGCTTCCTTCAAATCATTACATGTGACCGAGCATTACAAAACCACGGTCTTATCAATTACAACGATGTATTATATTTTATTTAAATTCATTATCTCACATGACCAATGACGGTGAGCAAACGCTAGGCTTAACGAGCACTTGAGTGCTTATCAATTCAATGATCATGATTCAATCTTCTGATGAGATGGACGACTGATAGAACTTCACCCTTCGGAACTTCGCATTTTCAACTTTTCAAACCTTCAAATCAGATCAGACACTTTATTTTATGGAAACAAATCAATGGTCAGATTTGATCCTTACACTCATCCTTTCATTGTTCAATCTGACGGCTAGGACTTAGTCAAACATTCATATGGACGGTGTTAGAAAAACAGGATCACAGAGCAATAAAATAAAACAAATGCGGAAATAAAACATAGAAGATACACAATACAATAGAGACACGGATATACATGGTTCACCCAGTGTGGGCTACGTCCACCAGAGAAATTTCCAGGTCCTTCCTTTATTATTATCCAACAAATGAAGGGATACAACCTACAACAAACCCGTTGTAACTTCCTCTTCATTTTCTCACAGTCTCCTATCTCAGAATACAATATTCGTTATCATCCTTAGCCGCAATACATTTCCCTCATAAAAGAGGGTTGCCTTCTAGGGAAAAAAATCCTAACATAATTTCTATTGTTAGATTTCTGACCTTATAATGAACAGTCCATATTCACAATGAAATTACAATATACATTTACAAGGATATTTTTCCTTTGGGGGGATGCTTTCCCTCGAACCCCACAGAGGGGGTAACCCCCCTTTGCACTCCTCTGCATGGAAGAGTGTACATACTTATGGGGTGTAAAGTCTTCATGGGGTATAAACATGGCTGAAAACAAAAGACCTCTGAATCAGGAAGATAATCAGACTCCACAACCAACAATATCCCACTTGGAGACTGATCTCAACAACTCCACCGTTGTTGTATATGTTGAAATATCAACCTTCTTGGACCTAGAAAATTTCTCATCTTCATCTTCATTCTTGAAGACCAACTGAAACTGACCAGGAACTTAGTTTCTCCCTAGTTACTCCCTTTGTTAACATGTCTGCAAGATTCTGGCTAGTGTGTATCTTTTCCAACTTCAAATGTCCATCTTCCAAGGTGGATCGTATGAAGTGGTACCTCAATTGTATATTCTTAGTCTTCGAATGGAAGGCTGAGTTATTTGCAAGATGAATGGCACTCTCACTATCACAATACAACCTGCTATTATTTTGCTTCTTTCCTAATTCCCCTATAAACCTCTGTAACCAAATCATCTCTTTATTAGCCTCTGTAGGAGCAATATACTAAGCCTTTGTTGTTGAAAGTGAAACAACCTTTTGCAGTTTCAAAATCCAACTTACTATTGTTCCACGTATAGTAAAAACATACCCTGTGGTGCTCCTCTCGTTGTCTTTATCATCTGCCATATCTGAATCAACATATCCCTGTAGAAAAGTGTTTGAACCTCCAAAACATAATGCATGAGTAGCAGTACCTCTCAAATACTTGAGAATCCACTTTACTGCCTCCCAATGTTTTTTACCTGTATTGTTCATATACCTGCTCACAACTCCCACTGCATGTACAATATCTAGTCTTGTGCAAACCATTGCATACATCAAGCTGCCAATTTTTGATGAATAAGGGACCATGGAGATGTATTCTATCTCCTCCTGTGTCTTGGGACACATTTCCTTAGTTAATTTCAAATGGTTGGCTAAAGGTGTACTAACTGGGTTTGCATTCTACATTCTAAACCTCTCAAACACCTTCTCTATGTACTCACCCTGAGACAATGTCAATTTGCAATTTTTCTTATCTCTTGTTATTCTCATACCAAGGATTTTCTTTGCAGCACCCAAATCCTTCATTGAAATGAATTAGCTAATTTCTTCTTGAGAACATTTATATCCTTCATATTAGACCCTGCAACAAGCATGTCATCTACATACAATATCAATATAATATAACTTCCATTTTCTAGATTTTTGAAATAAACACAGTGATCAGAATGGCATCTACTATAACCCCGTTCTATCATAAACCTGTCAAACTTCAAATACCACTGTCTTGGAGCTTTCTTTAGGCCATACAATCTCTTCTTCAACCTGCATACCAAATTCTCCTTCCCTTTGACCTCATACCCCTGTGGCTGCTGCATATAAATCTCTTCCTCCAAATCCCCATGGAGAAAAGTTGTTTTAACATCTAATTGTTCAAGATGCAAATATTCTACTACCACAAGACTTAAAATAGTCCTAATTGAAGTCATTTTAACAACAGGAGAAAATATTTCATCAAAATATATACCTTTCTATTGTGCAAACCCATTTACAACAAGTCTAGCCTTGTACCACTTTATTCCTCCATCTTCTTCCTTCAACTTGTAAACCCATTTATTCTGCAATGCTCGTTTTCCTGCAGGAAACTGAACCAAGTCCCAAGTATGGTTATTTACCAAGGAATCCATTTCCTCTTTCATGCCTTGCTCCCACTTCTTTTTGGTGTCTACTGCATTGCCTCTTCATAACATTTTGGTTCACTAGAATCAGTCAACAATAAATAATACAATGAAGGAGAGTATCGTTCAGGGGGTATACTTAACCTCATAGATTTTCTAACAACACTTGCAGGTGTTTGAGGTACCTGTTGATCCCGTTGTTGTACATTTTGATTTTCTGGTTCCTTTGGAATATATTTTTCAGTGATCTCATCAAGCACTCTGTATTCTTGTTTTTCTTTTTCATGTTTCTTTCCCTGCAACTGATCTTTGTACATGACCTTCTCATTGAATATGACATCTCTACTCCTAATGATTTTTTTATTTTCATAATGCCATAAGCGATAACCAAAATCATTAACATTGTATCCAATAAAGGTACACTTCTTAGATTTTGCCTCAAGCTTTGTTCTAATTTCTTTATCAATATGGACAAATGCTTCACAACCAAAAGTTTTCAAAAAAGAATAGTTTACCTTTTTTCCTGTCCATTCCTCCTCTGGAATTCTACCATCGAAAGAGCTTGAAGGTCCTCTGTTTATTAAGTAAACAACATTATCTACATCATCTACCTAGAACTGTAAGGTCAAACCAGCATGCAATCTCATACTCCTTGCACGCTCCATGATTGTCTTGTTCATCCTTTTTGACACACCATTTTCTTGTGGTGTTCTTGGAACTGTCTTCTCTCTACAAATCCCATGGTATGAACAGTAATAATCAAACTCCTTGCTGCAATCTTCACCTTCATTATCTGATCTAAGACACTTCAAAATTTTTCATGTCTCATTCTCAACCAAAGCTTTCCATTTCTTAAAAGTATCAAAAACATCAAATTTTTGTCGAATGCAATAAACCCAAGTTTTTCTAGTTCCATCATCAATAAAAGTAACATAATAATGAGAGCCACCAAGAGATGATACCTGAGATGGTCCCCATACATCTGTATGCACATGCTCTAACCTTTCATTCTTCTTTTCTTTTCTGACTCTGAGAAATCTGACTCTCTTATGTTTTCCATAAACACAATGCTCACAAAAATCCAAATCAATTTGTTTAAAATCTGGAAACAAATTTCTTTTGTGAAGTATCTGCATCCCTTATCACTCATGTGTCCTAGCCAATGATGCCACAGTGTTGTATCAACTCCTATAGAAGCTAAAGAGATAGAAGAGTCAGTATTACCAGTACATAAATACAATGTACCTACCTTCTCTCCTTTTGCTATCATCAATGATCCTTTGACGACCTTCCACGTCTTATCTGTAAATATGTATAAACAACCTTCACTTGCCAACTGCCCTGTTGAAAATATATATTTTCTTAAATATGAAACATGTCTTACCTCTTTCAACAACCATTGGTTTCCATTGCGGTGCTTTATTTTTACCTTTCCCATTCCAACAATTTTTCATGGTGCTTCATCACCCAAATGAACCTGTCCAAAATCACCTTGAACATAATCTAGAAAATGTTTTCTATGGGGTGTGGCATGAAATGAAGCCCCTAAATCTACTACCCAAGACTCGGAAATATTATCTAAAGAAAGAATCAAAGCATCTTGTAACACATCACCTATTACATTTGCTTCCTGATTTCTCTCCTATTGTCCATCTCTTTGTTTCTTTGGAGCTCTGCAGTCTTTATTCATATGTCCTTTATTCCCACAATTCCAACACTCTATCTTTCCAAGTCTGGATTTGGATTTTCCCTTCCTATAATTCCCACGGTTCCCTGGGTCCTTTCCTCTATCCTTTTGTCTTCCCCTGTTCTCCATGTTCAACACAATACCTGATGTATCACCTATGCTTTTTAGTCGCATTTCCTTACTAAGGATAACACCAACAACATCATCAAATTTTAAAGTATTTGAACCAGAGATAGATTTACTTACAACCATGACCAAGCCGTTCCAGCTTTCTGGAAATGAGAACAATATTAGAAGAGCCCTGACCTCATCATCAAATTCCACTTTTACAGAACTTAGTTGATTAGTAACTATATTAAAATCATTTAAATGATCTGCAACAGACCCACCTTCTGACATATTCATAATTAATAATCTCTTCATTAGAAATACCTTATTGGACGTCGAGGGTTTTTCATACAATTTAGCCAATGCCTCCATCAAAGCCTTCACTGTCTTTTCTTTCAAAATATTGAAAGCCATTGACACTATCAGGCTCAGCCATATCGTTTCTAGAGCCTTTCTGTCAAGAATCTCCCATTTTTCATCCTTCATGGCCGTCGACTTCTTTGTTACTCTGCCCAATGGTAGTTATAGATCCTTCTGATATAAATAATCTTCCATCTGCATTTTCCATAACTGGTAATTTTGGCCGTTAAATTTCTCAACCCTGAACTTTCCATCTTTCGCCATTGCTCCCACTCAAACCAGGAACCCTCTTTTTTTGCGAGTTACCTTTCGCTCTGATACCAGTTGTTAGAAAAACAGAATCGCGAAGCAATAAAATAAAACAAATGCAGAAATAAAACACAAAAGATACACAATACAATAGAGACACAGATATATGTGGTTCACCTAGTGTGGGCTACGTCCACCAGAGAACTTGTATGGTCTTTCCCTTATTATTATCCAGCAAATGAAGGGATACAACCTACAGAAAACCCGCTGTAAATTCCTCTTCGTTCTCTCACAGTATCCTATCTCAGAATACAATATTCGCTATCATCCTTAGCCGCAAGACATTTCCCTCATAAAAGAGGGTTGCCTTCTAGGGAAAAAAACCCTAACATAATTTCTACCATTAGATCTACGACCTTATAATGAACGGTCCAGATTTACAATGAAATTACAATATACATTTACAAGGAAATTTTTCCTTCAAGGGCTTCGCCCCCGAACCCCCTCTGCACTCCCCCACGTGGAAGAGTGTACATACTTCTAGGGTGTAAATTCTTCATGGGGTATAAACACAACTGGAAACAAAATACCTATGAATCAGGAAGATAATCAAACTCCACAACCAACAATCTCCCACTTGGAGACTGATCTCAACAACTCCACCGCTATTGTATATGTTGGACTCTGAACCTTCTTGGACCTGGAAAATTTCTCATATTCATCTTCATTCTTGAAGACCAACTGAAATTTATCAGGAACTCAATTTCTCCCTAGTTACTCCCTTTATTAACATAGCTACAGGATGTTGGCTAGTGTGTATCTTTTCCAACTTCAAATGTCCATCTTCCAAGGTAGATCATATGAAGTGTTACCTCAACTGTATATTCTTAGTCTTTGAATGGAATACTAAGTTCTTTGCAAGATGAATGGCACTCTCACTGTCACAGTACAACCTGCTATTCTCCTACTTCTTTCCCAATTCCTCCATAAACCTCTGTAACCAAATCATCTCTTTACTAGCCTTTATAACAACGGCTGTCGGAACTTCGCCCTTCGGGATTTTGGGATTTCAACTTTTCAAAATTACACTATCCTTCCATTGTACTATGATCAATAGTTGAGAATACACCCGAAGTGATATTTCAGATCGGATGACTCATTTCCTTGCTGACATGGTCTGCCACACATCCTTTGCTGACGTGGTCCACCATATGTCCTTGCCGACGTGGTTTGCCACATGCCTTTGCAGACAAGGTCTGTTGATGTAATTTTCCATATGTCTTTGTTAACATGGTCTGCCACCGTGGTCTGTCACATGTCCTTTTGAATCAGACAACTGAGGCTTAATTCGGATGATCCGATGGTCGAGAATTTATTTCGGCTCTCCAGGTCTCAGGGATTTAAAATCTCAAACTGAACTTTTGAAGTAAGATTTTTCTGGAGAGTAACCTCCTCACATATTTATACATGAAGTGAATGATATTCGCTTATCATGATCCTAGATCGATGGCTCGATGTGTCTGCGATGAAACTCTTCTAGCTTATCCTGTCCTTCCACTTAGAATGATCCAATGGCTAACGAAAATTAGCATAAATGAGATCTCGGATCTTTTATCTCGCTTATCCTATCCTTTCACTCGAAAATGATCTGACGGTTGATAGGAATTCGGGTTTGATCCGACGTCTGATGGGTATTCATATAATCAAATTCTCAACCCTTTAGCCCCACTTATCCTATCCTTCCACTTAAAGTGATTCGACGGTTTTGAATATTCTCAAAGAAGATCAATGATCAAGGATGGTTGCAGAACCACAACTTGCGAGTGAGTTAACGTGTCACCAAAACTCCGCAATTTGAAGTTGTGTGTTGTTTTTGAGTCAACCACAATCATCGATATTCAAAGCTATAAGATCGGACGGTCCTGAATAATTGTGGGATTGGAACTAGTGCAATATTTAATTCTCCTTTCGATATCCACAATCTATCCCTGCCATTGATCTGGTGATTGCACATCCGACGATCACAACTCAATCCGACTTGATATGATTTCTTGTTGGATCAACCACAGTCATCGATATCTATGTCTATGAGATCTAACAATCTAGACCAATTGCGGGATTGGAACTATCAAGTCGTTTAATTCTCCTTTCGATCCCCACAATTCATCCATGTCGTTGATCTGGCTTGCAGATCTGATGGTCACGATCCTCCAACAATCCTCAAGCCCAAGTTCACTCATATGATCGACGTCTATAATATTTTGACGATCAACATAGTCAATTTCTTGATCGAACGGTTGCTGAGTATTATCACCCTAAGCATACACTTTTCCTTCTGAGCTTTGATCTCTGCATTTTCTAACCCTCCTGATCTTTTATCATAGGAACATTTTTTATCCTATCGTGATCAACAATAATCATGAATTGCTTCAGCCTATCTCTGCATTTTCTAACCCTCCTGAGCTTTTATCATAGGAACATTGTTGATCCTATCGTGATCAACAATAATCACGAATTGCTTCAGCCTTAAGGGGATGTTTTTCTGTCGATTCTTAGTATACTTTTCTTCATGAGATTAACCTTGTTGCTATGCTTATTATGATTGTTGACATCAATGACAACACATGAATGACAATATGTCCAAGAATCTCCCCCTTTGTCATTGAGGGAAACACACTAACTTCATACACAAACTCCCCCTATGATGTTGCATCTCTCCTCTGAAGTTACTCTCCCCCTTTGACATCAATGGAAAAGGGTTTCTTCTCCTATGATATGTCTGTCTAAATACTTATGATCAGAGTCTTGACCATTGGTAACTCCTTTTGCAATCACACTTTTCCTGTCATAATTGAATGATTCCTTTTGATGTTGATTGTTGTCTCCCCCTAAATAGGTGCCAACTGATGCATTATTTTCTTGAGAGATTTAGGTTGGAAGAAGGATTACTCCCAATTTTTGCCTGAGATATTCAAATACATCTTTGTTTAAGGGTTTTGGGAAAATATTTGCCACCTGTTCTTGTGTTGGAAAATATTCCAATTTAATGTTCTTATTTTCAGCCTAATCTCTTAGATAGTGGTACTTTATGGGATTGTGTTTCAATTTTGAGTGTTGGACAGGGTTCTTAGAGAGACTTATAGCGCTTGTATTATCACAGTGGATAATAGTAGGTTCTTCAAATACTATTTTGATGTCTTGTAGGGATTGTTTCATCCATTCCACTTGTGTGCAACATTGTGTCGTTGCAATATACTCATCTTCAGTGCTAGACAGAGAAATTGAGGATTGTTTCTTGCTTATCCAAGCTACCAGTGATTCTCCCAAAAAGAATGTTCCTCCACTTGTATTTTTTCTGTCATCTACACTTCCTGCCCAATCAAAATCTGAATAGGATTTTAAAGTGAATGAATCCTTGCTAGGGTACCAAAAACCAAGATCTATGGTTCCTTTCAAACACCTAAAGATTCTTTTTACAGCTTGAGCATGGCTCTCCTTTGGTGCTGCTTGGAATATAGCCACCATCCCAACAACTTGCTTGACATTAGGTATGGAAGCTGTTACATAGAGAAAACTCCCAATCATTGATCTATAGTGTTTTGGATCTACAACTTTGGACTCATCATCCTTGCTTAGTTTGCATCCAATTGTCATAGGTGTACTAACAGGTTTGCAATCCTCTAACTGGAATATTTTAAGCATATCTTTAACATACTTAGACTAATGTATAAAGACTCCTCTTCTAGACTGTATTATTTGTAATCCAAGAAAGAAATTAAGTTTGCCAAGCAAAGACATTTCAAATTCTTGTTGCATCATCCTAACAAAGTCCTTACTCATTTTTTCATCATCACTGCCAAATATAATATCATCAACATATACTTCCACAATAATCATGTTATTACCATCAATTTTACAGTAAATATTGTTGTCTGTTGATACCCTTTTTATGCCTTGTTTGTGTAAGTAAGAATCTAGCCTTGCATACCATGCTCTAGGTGCTTGTTTTAGCCCATAGAGTGATTTATTTAATTTATAGACATAGTCTCCTTTGTTAGTTAATTGAAATCCTTCTGGTTGCTCAATGTAGACTTTCTCTTCTAAATTTCCGTTGAGAAATGATGACTTGACATCCATTTGGTATACTTTAAATTTTTTGTAGCTGGAGAAAGCTAGGAACATCCTAATTGCCTCCAATCTGGCCACAGGTGCAAAGGTTTCTTCATAGTCTACTCCTTCAACCTGAGTATACCCTTTACAGACCAATCTGGCTTTGTTTATGATTACTTTCCCATTCTCATTCATTTTGTTTTTATACACCCATTTGGTTCCAATGATATTTTTGTTTTTTTGTCTTGGAACTAGTTCCCAAGTTTGATTTTTATCAATTTGGTCCAGTTCTTCATTCATAGTGTTAGCACTCATTTTTTCTCCAAAATTGAAAGTGTCTTTAGCATTTTCATCAAATCCTCTTGATCGTTTGCCTAGGTCATAGCCTTTTTCTTCATCGAGTCTCATTATCTCTGGTAACCATATGAGCTTTGTTTTGATCTGTTTTCCCAAATTATTAGGTTTATGTAACTTTCCTTTCATTTTTATAATATCAAAACTAAATTTATATATATATATATATATATATATATATATATATATATATATATATATAAAAGTAAAATAAAAAGTGTGTGTGCATTAGTAAAATGTTTTATGTCATTCAAACTAATGCACATAATAAAGTTTATGAGTCAACAAAGGCTAGCGCACCAAGCCATGAGTTAAGCCATAAGCCTTTCCATAAACTAACACATGTTTAAGCCACATGCACAACCACAAGCCAAGCGTAAAGTGTTGAGTTCTATATTCTATTCACCATTGGTTTCATCAATTATGTATATGATTGTGAATTTAACCCTGAGCTGGCCTATGTTCAATATGTATATTGTTGTGCTTACAGCTTCCCTCCAATATCCATCAGACAATTTTGCTTCATTGAGCATAGTCCTTGCAGCCTCTTGAACTATTCTATTCTTTCTCTCAGTAATATCGTTTTGTTGAGGTGTTCTGGAAGCAGAGAATTTTCTTTGTATTCCATGGGTTTCACAAAAGAGATAAAACTCTTTTGAGGTGAACTCACCACCATTTTATGATCTAAGGCATTTGATTTTTGTCTCCTTTTCATTTTCAACAAGGGTTTTAAAGGATTTGAATTTGTTAAGTGCTTCTGATTTTTCTTTGAGAAAACATATCCAACCCATTCTAGTAAAATCATCAATGAACAACATAAAGAAAGACTCTACTTGCAAACTCTTGGTCCTTGTAGGTCCACATAGGTCAGTGTGAACAATATCTAAAGGTTTTGAGGTTGAGTATTCTTTTGCTTTGAACCTTATTCTAGTTTTCTTCCCTAGTTGACAGTGTCTACACATAGTATTTGAGGTCTTTATGATCTTTGGCAAGTTTCTTACTACACTAAGATTGTTGACTTTCACTATATTGTCAAAGTTAATATGCCCCAACCTTTTGTGCCATATCCAGTTTTCATCTACTAGATTCATATGGCATTCCTCATTCAATTTTGCATCTAGTATATACACATTTCCAGGAGTTCTCGGAGCAATACCAACTAATTTTCCTGTGTCTTCTCTCCTAATCTCACATTTTTGGGAATCAAAKATGAAGAAGTGCCCTTGATCACAGGTTTGGCTGACACTTAATAAACTAGGCTTCAATTTTTCGACAAGTAGCACATTTCTAGCTTTGTATTTTCCCAAACTCACAGTGCCTTTCCCAAGTATGTTACCTGAAGCATTATCACCAAAAGTAACTTTACCCTTTTGTTTGTTTAAGTCTAAAAACATGTCCTTGTTACCTGTCATATGTTTTGAGCACCCACTGTCAACATACCAGAGATCCTTTTTATCTTGAGCTTTTAKGGCAATAAGACATTCCTTTTTTGATGTTTTTTCTCTCCAAAGTTTATTTTKCTCTCTAATGAACTTTGGTTGCTCTGAGATTTCGATTAATCTACAATTAATGTCCTTATGTCCATAGTTATGACATCTGAAGCATTGTAGGYCCCCTTCTTGTAGAGGTGCAAAGGAGTTATAGTTTCTACTTTTAACTCGATTTATTGCTTGGTTATCCTTAAGGATATAGTTATTAACCTTCAGATTTTGCCTCCTATATGCTCTACAATTTATAGCTTTATGTCTGAAATTAGAGCATGCAAAGCAATAACCAAGGAAAATGCGAGGATACTTGTTTTGATAAAACTTCTTTGGTATTGTCTTATCTTCCTTCTTGATGGGTGGAAGTGGTCCTCTGGAGTTTTGATCATTTTTTGTCTTCTCTTCATTTTTCTTATTGAATGTACTAAGGAGAATATTTGCATAAGATTTTGAATTAACTTGGATTTCTTCTTGAGAATAGCCTATTCCTTTTACCTTTGATCCACTTGTTCTGGATATAAGGTCATACTTTTTCTTTTTAGGTTCCTTCTGAGAAATCTCTTCAACATCTTCTTCCTCAAACTGATTCATTATAAGGGCATCCTCATATTCTTGTTGTGTCACATCAGTGGGAGGTAATTATGTATCATGTAAATGAAATGTGGAATCCTCCTCGGTATCATCAATCTATTCAACCTCTTCCACTGCATTATTTTGAAAAGGAGGAAAAACCCTTTGATCCTCTCGATTTCTTCTTTCCCTTGGAAAATTTTGAGGAACATTGTTAGGCCTTCTGAACTAATTGGAATTTATGTATCCACCTTCCTATTTAGGTCTGCTAGGTTACTTTGTTTCCATATTCATCTTAGCCCTTTCAAATGTCAAGGTTTTCAACATTTTGGCCATTTCATCAATATTTGAGTCAGGTGTTGTATGAGAAGAAGAAGGAAGTTCTTCTCTTTGTTTCTTCTTGTCTCTATCATTCTTTGATTTCAATATATATGCTGCCAATATATTAGATTATACTTCAATGGCTTCTTCCTGCATTAAACTGAAAGTGACAAAACCTTATTTATCTCAACAACAAAGAAAACTCAGTATCGAAATCATTGGCAAAAGTAATTTTGGCATATGTTTCTGTGGGTTTGATTTCATTTGGAATCTTACTATACATTTTATTGGGTAAAATATGATACATATTCTCCTTGTTTCCTCTTCAAATCCCCAAATTTAGTGATATAATACAAGTAATATTTCTTATCTCCCCAATGTCTGAAAAAGGTATCATCTAGTGCATCAATATCAACAATAGAATTAGGAGGGAGACTTATGAACCATTTCCTTACTTCCCCATCTAAACTCTGAACAAAAAGTCTCATCCAAACATCTACATGCTCCACATTAAAATTATCTGCAAAACTGTAGAAAGAGTTCAAGTGCTCTTCAACAGTGACTTTCCCCTCTCCATTAAATCTTGGAAAATACTTCATATAATCATTGGGTGGGAAAGCATACAATACTTGTGGTAAAATCAATGGTGCATATATGGCTGAAACAATTATATCCATCCTATCTACAACCATATTTTTCCCAACTGGTGTTTGAACTTTAGGAATAGACAAAATTTGACATGTAGAAAGGGAAATAGTCCCTTGGGTAGAAGAACTTGGTTGAGCCGATATAAGTTTTTGATATTCAACTGATCAAATAAGAGATTTCCTTTTTGAATTAGGATGAGAAGAAGGTTCTAGAAACAAAGGGTTTTCAAAAGAATGAAAATGTGGTTTAGCTTATTCAGACGGACTGGAATGAGGTGGTGAAGATAAAAGTGTATCAGGTTCACTTGTAGTATATTTAGTAAAATCAATTAAAGCTCCAACTATGGATAAGGTGTTTGTTTTTTCTTATTCAATAAGCTCAGAAAATAATTTCCATTGTTCTAAGTTCAAGTCAGAAATAGTTGAAGGAAAGGATACAACTGAAGGTTGAACAACAGGTTTTGTTTCAATCTCAGGGACAACTTCTATAGCTGAAGATTGAACAAGAGGTTTAAGAGGTTGTCATTGAGTACTTGTAGAAGAAGATTTATCCTTTGAAGAAGAGGATTGTCCTTGAGTACTTTTGTATTTTCTTAATAACCTTTTAGGATCATACAATGTTGGAAAAGGTTTAGGATCTGGGTTTTTTCTCGTCACTTTTCTCTTTATAGATGATGATAAGGTTAGAGGAGGTTTAAGTCCTTTACCTTCTCTTTTAGGAGCCAAAACTATTGTAAGGGAGTCGCCAGGTGAATAATATATAGTAACACAATAATTTCTAAATTCTTGTCCACCATCAAGATTTAGATCTCGTCTTTGTCGTTCTCCTAGGGAAAAATACTCTGTGTCTCCATCCCTGACAACAACGCCAAAAGATGTTAGTCCCTAAATTATCATTTGACGGAATTAGTAAATGGTAGTCAATCTAATAATCAAATGGAAAACGTAATATGAAAGATAAAGAAGTATGTAAGCTTTCAATTTGTCTACTTACATGTGAAACTCTTGATCCCAAATATAATTTAAGAAGCAAGAGAAAAGTACTTGAAAACAAATCTGATCATGAACAAGAAAACAGTAAAGTCTTCACTGGCTCACTCACAACCAAGATAAATCATATGCTTAGCAACAAATTAACATGCATTCAAATAAGAAAAAGATATAAATATAGAAAACAATATAAATCTAACCATCACATAGACTTTTCCATTTAGTATTAAAATGAAATAGTTCTTTGTCTTACAATATCTGCTCAAAAATGGCCAATGGTTCCCAACCAAATCAACCCTTAATTTTGTCAATCAGATCTCTTTTTAAAAACCACAATTAGTTTATGGAGATCCTATTTTTTAGATTACAGTTTACATAAGATCATATCTTCTAGCTAACATTTAGGAGATATATCCTCATACAAATAATCCAAATCTCTATAAACTAGTATTTAGATAATCAATCTCGAATATAGACTAGTTTATGATTTTACAAGACATTCAGATCTCACAAAGTGAGGAGTGAATATGATGCTGAGATGGTCCACCCGAAGAATACAAACTCTTGTTTGTGATGAGAAAAAACATTACTTATCAGAAATACCCTGTCACTATGTAGCTTATAATAAAATTTTCAAAATCTTAGCACATGTATTGTTGTATTCATCAAAAAGTAAAAAATTGTAGGATGCCTCTTTGAAACCTTCACTGTATGATAGTGGAAGAACCTTTAGTCTTCCTCTGTTCAACGTAATTTTAAAATCTACATTATGCCAATACAATTTGATGCTTTCCTCCCTTACCTCTTTGAACAGGGCTTGTTGATCTTTCTTCTTCTTTATGAGCTTATGCAACTTTTCTTGTTGCTTAGAATTCCATTGTTCTATCATACACTTCTCTTGCTTCAATTGCATGATTATGGTTTGCAATTATCTCACCCTATCTTTTTTATCTCTCATTTCCATTCTTAATTCTGGATGTTCTTCAACTGGAGCAACTCAATTCAGATCAATAGAAAACCTAGGCTTTTTTATTTTGAATTTATGCTTATGATATTTTGAAGATGAACCACCAACAATCTCTTCAACTTCAACACTTTTTGACATTTTCATCTCTATAAAATCTTGCAGCTCCTCTATCTCTAGAAAATAATCGAATTCTGGTTTGTTCTCAGCATCCACTACATTGTCTTCAAGATCTGTTGAATGGATCTTCTTTAGAGAAGGCTTGGGTAAATATTTAGTGTTCAAACTAAGATTTTTTTATGCTCTAGTTTCATGTCTCATTGGGTGCTCTTCTAATTTCTTACCCTTCTCATCTTTTCTCTATTTCTCCACAGTATCATCATCATAGCATTCCTCTTTAGGTTATACTTTAACCTTTTTCCACTTGTATGAAGAATTTACAGGTGACTGTCCCTTTTTCTCCTCTGTACTTTCCACTGTGTCATCATCAATGACAATCAAAATTTATTTCTTAATAGAAGGATTGAATAGGGCCTTTGAATTCAATCTCAGTTTATTTGTTTCCCTGGTTTTAGATCTGCTAGGATAATTCACCACTAGTTTATTTATCCTTGCCTTGCTCATTTTCTTATCTTTATCATTTTCAACAAGTCCCTCTTGTTTTTTCATGGTTTGTCTAAGATTCTTCTTTTTTGATCCTATGATATGTATTTATTTGCAGTCCTCGGGATCCTCTTTTGGAATAAGAAACTCATCCTGAGGTTGAAAATCCACTTCTACTTGTGTTTTTTGTTTCTTTTTTTGTGTTCTAGTGATCTTGGCTACAGGGCCAACTTTATTCGAATCCTCTATTTCCTGTTGTAACAACAAATTTATTTTTCTGGATCGAGTTACTCTGGCTACATGGGAACTCTCTTTCACTATAACATCAAGGGTTTTAGAAACCTTCTTTTCTTTTTTAGATTTATGTTTAGGAGAATTTGTATGCTTAGGTTTATGTTCTTCAAGTTCAATAGATTCAATTAACCAGTCCCAAGGGCTCTGAACTTATCCCAAAGCATACATGACTAGGGTTTTGATCAGTCTTTGGTGAAAAATAATTTAGTTAGTAGTTGCAGGGTGAGATTGTATCCTTTTAGACATTTTTTGATGGGATTTTTAATAAAAATAAAGGCAAACACAAAGGGATATCACCATTCAAATGCATCAACAACCTAATTTGATAAATATGGACAAGGGAAAATCTACCTTCACATGTAATGTACCTGTGAATAACCATTAAAGCAGTTTTCCACTCTTTTTTCATCCAGCTCTGTGGGATACTCTGAGTCCAATTAGGGTCTTGGCGTTCTGGAAGCAGAAACTGATTTAGAAATTCCATAGGCATATCCTCCTTCTTCCACCATCTCTCTCCATACACAGATAACCTGCATACATTCCCAATTGTATGTTATATTACATGTATCAGAACTTTACCCACCATTATTGCAAACCCATTGAAGTTTTTTGCAAACATCAAATAAATTCGTTCATGATAACCCTGGAGTGTTGAACATAAGTTAAACCACCTTGCATCTCTGAACTTTTGTGAAATTTCTAGGTAAGCCTCGAGAAATTTTGCACCCTTTGGTTCTAATCTAGTAATTTTCCCACTTTTCTTAGGTGCCATGATACATATTACAATCACTGAAGGTCAGAGAATGGTTAGGGTTTCTATCAACAATACTTTAGAGCCTCTGGAAATAGGAACGTTGTAGAAGATATTTACCACCTACAAATCTCATATAACTAATACAAAAATACAATGAAAGGCTCAGATTTCATCTGTTAGCAATCATAATATGAAACCAACAAACTTGTGATTTGATATTAGAATGGATGAGTACAACTCAATCTCTTCAAATGAGTATTAAAACTGAACACACGACCTGATATTAATCATAAATGATGTTGACTTCTAGGAAAATATCTCGGGCATTCTCTCACACGTTCTTCTGAATTACACACATATAAAATAATGATTACTCCTAGTGCTACAAGAATAGTGATATTCTTGTAGAGCATTTTCCCTTTAGCAAAATTTCACATTTAAAATGAGGGAAAGGTCTTATGATTTGATGGAAATATTCTAAATGTAAAAATCTAATCTGAATCTCACTCATGCATGTTATAAAGCACTCAAAAAGGATAATGCAAGCACACTTTAAAAACCACAGAAGAAGAAAATAGAGTGTACAGTAATACTAGGAAAATATAGGGCATGGAAAAGAATCTTTCAATAATAATTACAAAATCAAGGACTAATAGTTGCCTTTGTAGAGTGAAAGCTACACCTTGTCATAAATTCAATTGTTTCCTAGCGCATTCATTACCTTTTATTCTTAGATTTAGTTCTTTTGATCTTTTTCTTTTGTGCTTCAAGGGACAAGCTTAGGGCCACTGTCGTGACTTGCTGACGAGAGGTGAAAGTGTCATCCACAAAAAATTCATGGAGATGAGAATGTTGGCTCATGATGAGACCTTATTTCTCTTGGTTATGCCACCAAGAGCCACTACCCTGGTTTTTTTACCAGATAGGTGGTAGTGTCATACCGCTACATTCCCATGGTCATAATAGGTCAGCTCATGTGAGACCTCATATCCACCAACTAGTACCTTGAGTGTTTATGTATCTAATGGGTTCCCTTTTCTTTTTGAGAATATTTTTACTAGTTTCTCAGGAATCCCTGGGTAAAGCATCTCAAATGTTTCAACATTGGATTTTAACTCTTTGCAGCTACTTTTACCCTCTATGCCTTTAGCCCCTTCTTCCCACAAGGGAAGGTACAACCCTTCCTAGCATTTCCAATCCCAATGCCCAAACAAAGGTATGGGGAGATGAGAGGAATAAAGATGGAAAATGGTAAGTATGGAGAGAATGGACAATGAAATATCACAGACCCACCCAGTGGCAACCCATCCTAAAGGGATATCAACTTACTAGGGCACCATGTCACCCTTCCAGGTATGAACAAGGCAAAGAGAATAATTTCGAAGAAAACGTCATGAAATGAAGAATAATTAAAATGAAACATATTCAAGTGCTTCAAAAATCAGAGTGACACATACCATGATACCCAGACTCATTACCTCATGGAGCAAGACTTACTGCTACTTCAGGACCAAGATGGTGGGAAGTGTTAGAACACTTATAATTTTCAACTTTTATTCTTTTTTTTTTACCTCTTAGAAATAAAATTTCACTAAAAAGAAATAAACTTGGGAAATTTCATTTTAATTTAAAAATCCATTAGTCTTTATATATAAATAAAGTGCTTACAATAACACTCATCGATGAGTTTTACTATTTGATCAAACGGTTCTTGTGATCTCCAAAATATAAAACTCGCCCGAAGTTTAAAAGAAAAGCTTTAACAGACACTTTGGAGCTTCGTGCCTAGGGAGTTTCAAGAAATCTAAAACACAAAAACCCCAAATCTACGAATTGCTGAAGATTTTTCCTCATGACAATCTCTAAAAGGACTTATAGATGAGTAATAGGACATGTTTCTTCTAATATTTTCTGGGACTGACATGTGGCACTTATTTTTAACATTTGTGTCAAATTATTCACTCAATTTCAACTGACATGTGTCACTCCTTGATCCATGTGGATATCGGTGGCCACCCACCTTTTCCAACTGGCTCAAAACAACTTTCTAGCAATTTTGATAATTTACTATTTTTAGCAGTTTCGGGTCCGGAACTTCCGAAGCCGTTTTGAGGCCCTAAACGACGCTTTTTGGGGTATGTTGCGCTTGAAAATTTTCATGATGAAATTTTGTGAAACTGTTGTAGTCCTCGGATAGATATTTCCAATGGGCTATCATATGCCTAAAACAAAGATCATATGCAAAAGTTACGACCTCGGGAAGTTGATATACTGACTTACCCAAACGGGGCCCACATGAATTTTGACGCTTCATCTCCTAGGGTTAGGTTTTTGGATGTTTAGAGTTTTTGAAACTCCTGTTTATTGTAAAAAGGCCTTGAGAGCCTCATTGTAATCATCTTCTTGCGAATGAGAGTTTTCGTCACATCTCTTCTCAGAGATAAGACGCCACCATTCCAACAAGCTTGTTTTCCGCTACATTTTACAGTTTTAGCTTATTTCCTTATTGAATAGAAAACCAGTTTTACTATATCTCTATTATTATGTGTTAAGAATCTGGTAATAATTTGTATTCATTTCATTCTGCTCATAAAATCTGGATCAGTGGTATCAGAGCGGTCTTCTCCTTGTCGTCTTAAAGCATGTCCCCAACGAGGTCAGAGTACAAAGATTTGGGTCTCGAGCTTATTTCTCTTAAGGACAAAATCTCTTGCACACCCAAGAGACCTCTCATGGAAGGAGAAAAGAAAGATAACGAGACAGGAGATCCTTTCAAACTGTTGATTGAGGAATCCCTCATGCAACAGAGGAACGAGATGATGGATAATTTCGCGCAAATCCTTCGGCGGCTACCAACAGGCGACGCATCTTCTTTGAGTGGAGGCACCGCCCCCTTCAAGGTACAAATAAACTTCGATATTCCAATATTTGAAGGTCAGATAGACGCAGATGTTGTAGACAAGTGGTTGAATCTACTAGAAGGGTATTTTTTTTCCATAACTTTTCGAATAGAGAAAAGATTACTTTTGCGCTCCTCAAAGTTGTTCCCCATGTCAAAAATTGGTGTGAAACTTTCTGTGAGCAAAAGGAAATAGAGGAACCCTCATTATTTATAGTCATGGCCACCTGGGAATCCTTCAGGGATTCTATTAAGGAACAATACTACCCTGTCAGAAGTTTTGACGACTTATATACCAAATGGACCACACTGCGGCAAGAAAGAGACCAAGCAGTGCCAGATTTCACAAATATCTTCCATACCTTCCGCACCAAGCTGGGTATCAAAGATTCAGAGCGACATCTGGTGCTCAAGTATCATGATGCTCTACATAGATACATATAGACCAAAATGGAATTTCTGGACATCTCATCCTTGGGCGCTTCCTACCGATATGTCGTCAAAATCGAGCAGAAGCTCAAACAAAAGACGCGACAATTTGGGTCGGGAAACCCCGCACAACAAAAGCTAGGAAAGGGCAGACCCAACCCACATAACAAAGGATAAAGCAAATATGGGCAGTATTAGGACAACCAGTCCAAGCCATAAGCAAAGAAGGACACTGGAAAGACAAATAAAGATATCGAAAAGTGGTGTGACTTCCATAAGAGCCCTTCGCATAACACTATTGATTTCCGCTCACATTGGTGGCTGAAGTGAAAGCCTTTGAATTAGATGCGGGTTATGACTCTGAGACAAAACCAGAAAGGGGAAGATGGATCATTTATGTGGAACCCAGTGCCACCGTTTCTACCACCAAGCTCCAACATGGTGAACTAGATGAGCCAGAAGAATGAGAGCGCCTCTTCCATTCACATATGTGGGTAAAAGGCACCCCGCTATACTTCATCATTGATAGTGGTAGCCAAAAGAACCTCATCTCAACAGAGGTCGTCAAGTGGTTGGCCCTGCCGACAACGTCGCACCCACAACCCTACACCATTGGATGGCTCTACCAAGGAAGCGATCTCCGCGTCAGCCAACAGTGTCGACTGTCATACGACAGCAACCCCTTCAAAGACGAGGTATTGTGTGATGTTGCTCCTCTCAAAGTTTGTGATGTTCTTTTGGGCCAACCTTATTTATGGAAATGTCATGTTGTATATGAGTCTAGGCCTCATAGTGTTATTATTAGTTTGAATAGGAAATTGTACAGGATACCTGAGGTTGTCCCACCTAGTGCTATTTCCTTGATCTCTGCTAAAAAATGCAGGAAAGTCATCTCTCAGACGAGGAAGTTTGTCTTCTTCATGATTTTCTCTCAAAATGAGAGAAAGATCACAGCCACATCCAGGGTCTCTG
>ML781426.1:213901-226791 GCA_009831015.1 Picea engelmannii | reverse complement strand
TATGAAATTCCCCCAAGTTTCACTCCTTGAATCCTCCCCAAAAAGAGGTTATAGAAACAATGGTAGGATTTATTCAATTCTGGTCTATTCAGGAGAGTGAACTTGTACAGAATGTCCCACGCTCAATAATTAACATTTGATTCTTAAACTCACAAAAAATAAACTACAGTCCATACTCTTTCCAATGAAATTTTTCTCACTTATTTGGATTCTCGATGAAGAAGTTATGATTGTTTTACCCGGAACACCTGTTTATTGACTAGCTCCAGGACTGGTCACAAACCCTATCTTCCACGGAGTGTATCTCCATAATTATAGAGAATCAAGAGCTGAAACTTTTACCATAGATACCTTGATATGTATTCTCAATACCATAGCAATGTCACCATATGAATCATTCTAGAAAAAAATTTATAGCAAAAATGGTAAGATGACCTGAAAATAACATACCTTAGAACACATCACCAAAAGACTTCATCCTCCCTTGAAATCCGGCCTTCTTTTCTTCTTATTTCCTTTGAAACTCAACTTGTATCAAATGAATGTATAATGATGTTTATTTATTCCATGTATGTCACTTCCTTTTAACATTAGGGCCGACCTAACACTTTATTATTTTGTAATTCTTTTCTTTAATTATCTTCAGGGCCTACATGTACTTCCTTCTTCAATTTAGTTTGTCATCTTCAAAAATTCATTTCTCCTCAACCATGAGGATCCACGTGACATGCCACATACCACCAAAAACAACATGATGTATATTATCCATTCATGGGTGTTGTATATGCATGTGCATTGTCCTTCATGTCCAAATACCTTTATCAATCTTGCGGTCCAAAACCCATGACTAGGGTTGACATCAATGACAACAACCAATATTCCAACAATAGTAAGGGATCTCATACACCCACTAGTGCTCAGCCACTAGAGGCGCATCCATCTTTGCTCAGCCACATGGATGTCCACATCTCTATCTAACTGTGTCTCAAAGGAGAACCACACTCACTAGTGCTCAGCCACTAGGATCATGTTCACCTATGCTTCTCCACATGCACGTCCAACTCAGCAGATCCTCTTTCTCACTGCGTTACATAGGAGAATCATCTGGAGTATCACATCATCTCAAATCTCTGCAAATAGGAGGCTAATACATCATGTCATTTCTATCTCAGAAAGATACACCCAACTAATGGGCTTCCCCACACATTCACATGTGCTCAACCACATGCACGTCCAACTCAAAAAATCTTCTTTCTCACTGCTTTACATAGGAGAATCATATGGAGTATCATCTCAACTATCTGCATAGAGGAGGCCAGCACAACGTTCCAGTTCTATCTCAGGTAGGAACCACGCACCCATATCATGGGTACACCCAACTCATGGGCTCTCTCTCAAGTTGAATCACTCAGTATGTGTCCTGGAGAATGTCTCACGCAATTGTAATCATCAACACTCCCTCTCAGCTGGGGAGGCATTATCCACCAGGCCAAGTCTCTCACAAAAGTATTCAAACTTCGTCTTGGCAATCGGTTTGGTGAATATATCTGCAATCTTCTCATGGGTAGGAAGGTATTGCATGTGTACTATCTTTCTCTGCACCATGTCTTTGATATAGTGATATTTATCTCAATGTGTTTTGATCTATCATGAAACACGGGGTTCTCAAAGATCTTCACATAGCTCTAGTTATCACAGTGAATAGTAGTAGGATCCATCTCATGATCAAATAAATCTATCATAAGTTTGTGAAGACACACTGCTTCGTGGACTACCACACTCAATGCAATGTACTCTACCTCTACGGTACTCAATTCCATGGAGCTTTGTTTCCTGCTACACTAGGAAACCATGGAAAACCCTAAAGTAAAGAAACAGTCGGAGGTGCTCTTCTGCTCCACTACACTCCCTGCCCAATCTGCATTAGCATATCCCTGGAGGCTCAAGTCTACACTAGAGGCATATCTTAGGCCATAACCAACTGTGCCTCATAGGTATCTCAATACATGTTTTGTTGCTATCCAGTGAGTCTGTCTTGGTTGGTTCATGAATTGGATAAGCACATTAAATGCATAGCATATATTCAGTTTGGTGTTAACTAGATACATTAGTGATCCAATCAACTATATTTACAAGTGTGGATCAATCTCTCCTGAATCAGCATCACTCATCTTCTTCAAATCCATCACCATTGGTGTAGGCATGGATTTGCATTCTGTCATACTGAACATTTTCAATATCTCTACAGTATATTTTACTTGACTCAGGAAAATCTTATATGTCCTCTGCCATACTTCTAGTCCCAAGAAGTAATGAATCAAGCCTAAATCCTTCATCTCAAATTTAGCATCCAATTTTTGTTTGCATTCAACAATGAGTCTCTCTGAACAAGTGAGGAAAAGGTCATCCACATATAAGACCATGATTAGGAATTCATTTCCATCAATGTGATAATATAGGTTTGGATCAGAAACACTCTTGTTGAAGCCCAAACTCATTAGGAATCCATCCATTTTCTCTTACCAAGCACGTGGTTCTTGCTTTAGTCCATACAGGGATTTCTTCAACCTGCACACATGAGATTTTTTGTTGTGTTGTGTATAATGAATCTTTCTGGTTTCTCGATATAAACTTCTTCCTAAATTTCACCATTGAGAAAGGTTGTCTTTACATCCATCTAATGTAGCTTCCAACCCATGGAAGCAACTAGTGCAATGATAGAACATATGGAAGTGTATCGGGCTACTGGAGAAAAAGCCTCATCATAGTCAACTCCCTCTACTTACGAGAACCCTCTGGCTACAAATCTCGCTCTGTATTTCTCGATGCTTCCATCAGCTGCATGCTTTTTTTTATAAATCCATTTCGAAGTCACTACAGACTTTCCCTCTGGTCTTGGAACAATATCCCAAACAAGGTCAGACTTATCTTTAATTGATACATGGCTTTGTTTTAACAGTTTTGTGAATCATTTCTACATCATTTGAAATTAAAATTATGACTCAGATAACGAGAAACAACCTCTATAATGTCTTATCATAAATTTCATTTAAAGATTATTTCTCATAAAATTGAAGGTAGAAGAAAGCACTTATAAAAACATTTCATTTAAAATATTTGATGCTTGACATTATTCTTTGAGCCTGAGAATCAATCTCAAGAACAAAATATTTTTGGCGTTGTTTCCAGGGAACGGAGAAACAAAATCATTTTTCCCTGGGAGAACAACAAAGTTAAATTTTTGTCTTTGATGGTGAACAAAGATTGAATACCTGATAAGGTTCACTTTATATTTCACCTGGGGACTCCATTGTAAGCAAAGCTGGCATTCGATCGAAAAAATACCAAGAAAAACCTAGACAAAAAGTAGACTACGCCAGTTTCGGATACTGAAAAATTGTTGAAACCGAAGGGATATCTCAAACAAACTTCTACATCACTGGGTAAGATATACCAACCTAGGGTTATGTAATTTAATTTTAATATTCCCGCTTATTAACTAAGTCTTAAAGAAAAATATAAACAAGTTCATTCTACAAAAGCATCAACAAGTAAATTTGAAGTTAAATTAGAAACTTCGGAAGGAATTATTTTTGAAATAAAATTTGATATTTCCCAGACCACCCCTATTTCATTGATAGATATTTTTACCAGCAAAAACAAATAATCCATTTCAATCCCTAGTATCATTTGTACACAACTGATTCTTTCTCTTCCCGAAGTAAAAGTTTATGTTTCCAAAAACCCTGAAGATTACTTTTTATACTCAAATTCATCCCCTATCACTTCTCCTATCTATACATCTGGTAAATCTGAGAGACCGAGTTCAAGTTCTCTTTTTCCCCCTCATTTAGATCTTCTATCTCCTTACCATCATATTTTTAAAATTCATTCACACCGTCCCAAAGTAGTTAAAAGTTCAGTAGATCAGTCTTTTGAAGTTTTTGATAATCTCTTGTTCAATCCTCGAATTCAATCTCCTATACTTTCAATGGTTGGTGTTGGAGGTGTTGGTGTTGGAGGTGTTGGAGCTGGAGGAGCTAGTGGACAAGAAAACATACCAGTTCAACCCCCAAGGATCTTTTCCAAGGTCGATGCTAGATATGCTCCCTTAGTTCTTCCTACTATCCTACATGATTTGCCTGAAAATTACATGAAGAGCCTCCCTAAATTCACAGGTGAAGAGGATTTAACAACAACAAAGCATAAGGTCATTTTTGACCAATTCGTTGATATTCTCGGTATTGAGCACGAAGATATTTATATGAGACTATTAGTAAAAAAAATTGAAGGACATGTAAGAACTTGGTTCAGAAAACTTCCAGTGGACTCCATACCATCATATAATGATCTAAAACTTCCTTCTTAAGGAAATGGGGTGAGAAAAAAGATCATCTTTATTACTTAACCAAATTCAGAGCCTTTAGAAAGAAAACATTTGAATCAGTCCTAGATTTTATTCCAAGATTTAATAAAATTTATCACAAGATCTCGGTTGAAGTTAAACCTTCTCAGCCAACTGCAAAAGTCACTTTTGCAGGGGCTTTTGATTCTGATTTCGCTCTACTTTTGAGAGAAAGAAGATCCACTACATTAGCAGGGATGCAAGATGATGCTATAGAGATTGAATCCAATATGATGGTATCTATAAATTTGAAAACTAAATTTGATATGGGAACAAGAGAACCCAAGCGTTTTAAAGAACATGCAAGGCCCTCTGGATCTGGAAAAAATTCTTCAAAGGAAAAAATGGATGAGATGGAAAATTTTATTAAAGGCTTATCAAACAAAATTTCCAGGATGGAAATGGAAAAAGGCAAACCTGATCCATATGTTAGAAATCAATTTAAGATAAATCCTAACATAAATCCTCAAATACAACAAAGGCAAATAAAAAATGAGGATCAAAAGATTCAAGCTCCTTTTAAAACTGAGAATCTCATACAGGGAGATGAGGTGCAAGATTATGACGAATTGGATGAAGATCTAAACAACCTCGGTGATGATGATATTGAGCCTCACCTAACCAAACAGGATTATGAGAAATCCTTGGATCTAGAATCTCTATTTAATGATGACGAAAATATCAACAATTTGGGAGACTCTACATACAAAGGTCTCGTTGAATCAATAATGGTTGAGCTCCAACATAAATATGATTTGAGGAAAAGAGAAAAAAGTTCTATAAATACTCCACCAAAAAATCTCTTATCTCGAATCAAAGTGAATGAGGCAGCAGTTACAAAACCATCAAATGAAATGCAAGTTGCTCGAACAAAGCAAGTTGAAATGAAAGCAATACAGACTAAAAAGCCAAAAAATAAATAAGCCGAAGTTCAGACCAGGGAAATTGAAAAATAAATTGGTACTTTCAATCTAGAAAATGAACTTAATAAAATTAAAATTCCAATGCCTCTAGCTGAACTTGCTAGAAATCCAATCTATAAAAAGAAAATCGCAAAAGCAATAAATTTCAGATGCTCAATGTCAAGATGATATTATCAATTTGCAAGATGAGAAACCTACAGTCATGTTTGGACCACACATTGAAAATAGTAAATATTATGTTGCTCCTTTCTATATTACATTGACTGTGCACGATCATTTACTACACAATTGCATATTAGACTCAGGAGCTTCACATAACTTGATACCTAATATTATCATGGAGAAATTGGGGTTTCAAATTACCAGACCTTATCAAGATCTATACTCTTTTGATTCTAGAAAGGTTAAGTGTCTAGGTATGATTAACGATTTAGTTGTAAATCTTGCTCAGGTTCCTATGAAAAGTATTCTTATGGATGTGGTTGTTGTTGACATTCCTTCTAAGTATGGCATGATTTTATCCAGATCTTGGGGTGCCAAGCTAGGAGGATCGGTCCAGTTAGACATGACATATGCTACAATTCCAATTTTTGGAGGACAGTTTACTCCACTGTACAGAGAAACTAGAATGGCTTATACTATAAGTGACCCCCAAAACCCTAATAAATACCCATTCTATGTTGTTGATCAAGATCTAGGAAATTGTATATTATCCATAGATGATGATTTCAAAGAATGTATAGAATAAGAAAATAAAAAAAAATAGAATTTTCAAAGAAAAATATGAATTTTAAAGATGTGATGTGGAAAACGTTATTTGATGGTGCTTCATCTTGCGAAGGAGCAGGAGCTGGAGTTTTATTTATGCCACCAGGTGATGAGTATTATATTCCTTTATCTTATAGATTACAATGGGATATTGATTATATCAATAATGTGTGTGAATATGAAGCTTTAGTTTTAGGATTAGAAGCTGCAAGAAAACTAAAAATCAAACATTTGATAGTTTATGGTGATGTTAAGCTAATTGTAAAACAAATAAAACAACAATGACAAGCTAAGAATCCAAGATTGAGGTCGTATAGAAATTGTGCCTGGGGTCTCATTGAGAATTTCTTCTGGTCTTTTAACATCCACTCTATTCCCAGAATGCAAAATCAACAAGCTGACTCTTTAGCCAAAGCTGCTACAACTTTCATATTGTTAACACATATTATTGTATGGGGTGTTTTCCCTATGGATTTAGCCCTTGGGTGACAAAATGCAATGAAAAGGGGATAAAAACCCACAAATGGTGTTTATCCTAAGTTCGTCAGGGTTGATGTGATGGTTTGGCACGTTGCAATAAGGTGCACGTCGATCTGGGTGATCGATCTTGGCGCGCTCAGATCTACGGCGCACAACCCATACCGGACCCCCCTCGACATTCTACCTTTAACGTGGGGGGGGGTCTGAGTTGTTGGTTTTTGAGCATGATCCCCCCACTAACATGGGGCCTCCTCATTAACTCGGACACCCCCCCCCCCCACCTTTCCCGCTTACCACTCCCCCCCCTCTGAGTAGACCGCCTATTGCTCACCTTTACCACCTCCCGCTCTCCTGACACCTGTCTCCCACTCAATATCCCTCCTCTGTCTATCACATCTCCCACCCCCGCTCCCCCTCTCACCTCCTGAAATGTGTCTTCCACTTCCCTGACATGTCACCTCTACATGTTCCTTCCCCCCTTCGATTCCTCTCACCTCTTGACACATGTTCCACTTCTCTCCATGTCACCTATGTCATGTTGTTGTGTCCCCCTCGACCAATCACAAACCATCGTAGCCTCCCCTTTGCCTCCACATCCTCTCCCGTGTTGTGTCACCCCCACACGTTTACACCTCAGCACCCATGCATACTCAGTATCCTATCGGTCGCACCCATCGACTCATCCTCGTCAGCTCCATCCACGTCCATCGGCTGGTTCCATCTGCAAAGGTCCATCCAGCTAAGGAGAGGCCGCCACATCTTCCAGGTGTCGATTTTGACTTGGGTCGTCCATGATCTCGATGAAGAAGTTATGAAGTCGGGGAGGTGGTTGAAGTTTCGTCTCCCCCATGAATGGAAAGTCAGAAAGATCTAACTGTGAAGGCAGTCTGTCAGCCCAGACAATCTGAGATTAAGTCTAACAGCAAGTTGCATGAGCAGTCTGACCAAGGAGACTCAAAGGAACTGGCAGAGCCTAGTTCGCGTCTAACAGAGAAAAACATGTGTGAAGGAGACTGCAAGTGCAATCTAACTAAGAAGACACAGTGCCATGGAAACTCGAGCACTCCTCTGCTATTGTTTACGAAATTTCTGAGTATATGTAGGCATTTTTTCCATTTTTTTATGGTCTTTGGTTGAGCAGAGCTCCCAACCTATAATTTTGTTCTTCTAGAGTTGTTCTCTGGTTATGTAATAGACTTGAGACTTTCATGTTAATAGAAGTCATTTTCTTGTTTCTTTCCATTTTGTCTGTAATGTTTTCTAAAACACTCGGGTATGAAGGATCCAGTCGAGGATCGTTATGTTGTTATGATGTAGGTTTGATCATGGCAGTGTTGTGATCAGTTTCATTCATTTCCATGTGTTTTTGTTTCCCTCTCACACTGGATGGCTCGGGCATGGAGGATCCAGTCGAGCTGTCACAGTTGCAGGATGATGGAGGTTTGATCATTCTGTTGTTGTGACTATGTTGCTTGCAACACATTTCAGTGTTTGAACTTGAGCTCAAGAAGGCTTCTGAGTTTTGATTTTTCTTCCCAGAGCTATTGGAAGGCTTGAAGCCCAGAGAAGTCTCATTCATCTTTATCCTAAGTCTTCTCTCTTCTCTCTCTTTAACTTAATTTCCTGACTGAAGTTAACGTGGCCCTCACTTCCCTGTGCATTTCATGTCCAGCCATGTGTTGAACATCATTCAGATTCTGAGTTTGCACCCATTCGACTTCTTTAGACCAACTTGTGACATAAAAACTTTGATGGGTATTGGTCTTACCTCCTCTGCAATCAAGAGGTGACTTTTGGTGCTCACACATATCACCTATTGTTTTGAAGCTGAAGTATCATATTGAGATGAGACATAGACCTTAGATTCCAAAGTTTTTGAAGATGATGAACAAATCAATAAGTTTCTAGAAATGGTAGATGAGTTTTCTGAGACCCACATTGATCAAGAAAAACAGAATGATCCTGCTCAGATTATGCAAGAAGGAGAAAACCCAAAAAAATTCCAAGATAAAATTGCAAATCACTGAATGCTCTTACTTAAAAACAATCAAATTCTCATAGGTCGTATCCCTCTAGAAAGGTTGTTTGACTAGGATGATATACCTTTAAATTTTACTTTGTGACCTCAACCTGAAGAAGTTTAAGATTGTAACTTAGGAACAAAATAAAATCCCAAGATGGTCAAAATATCTAAATATCTTCCGACTCAAATGAAGAGTAAATATGTTGAGTTACTTAAACAATATGAAGATGTTTTTGCATGGTCTTATGAAGATTTAAAAACCTATGATACTTATGTTATTGAGCATAAGATTCCCTTAAAACATGGTATTAAGCCTTTCAAGCAAAATCTTAGACAAATAAACCCAATTCTTCTTCCAGTAATAGAAAAGGAGGTTAAAAAACTCCTTGATGCAAAAATCATTGTTCACCTCAGATACTCTAAATGGGTGGATAATTTGGTCCTTGTTAGGAAGAAGAACGGAGAAATAAGACTCTGTGTTGATTTTAGGAACCTAAATCGGTCTTCTCTTAAAGATAACTACCCACTCCCAAAAATGGATCATGTTTTAGAGAAGGTGGTAGGGGCTAACAAAATTTCTATGATCGATGGTTTCTCATGATATAATCAGATTGTTGTTCATGAAGATGATAGAGAAAAGAGTGCATTTACTACTCCATGGGGAACTTTTATGTATGACAAAATGCCTTTTGGTTTAATGAATGCAGGAGAAACTTTCCTGAGAGAAATGGATATCGCATTCATTGGTGAGAGAGATAAGTTTGTTTTTATTTATATGGATGATCTGATTATGATGCAGAACATTTGGTGCACCTCCGACAAAATTTTGACAAATGCGTAAAATTTGGTTTGTCTCTAAACCGAAAAAAATCACATTTTTCCATGCAGGAAGGTAAACTTTTAGGGCATATAGTTTGAAAGGATGGAATTAAAGTTGATCTTAAACAAGTTGAAGCTATTGATCTGATTAATATTCCTATAAATAGAAAAGAGATTCAATCTTTTTTATGGAAAATAAATTTTTTGAGGATATTTGTTCCTAATTTTGATGAAATAATCAAATTTATTATAGATATGCTAAAGAAGGATAGCGTGGTAAAATGGACTTCAGAAGAAAAAAAATCCTTCGAACGTGTTAAGAAATCCATAGGAGAAGCACCAACATTTGCAATCCGTGACTATACAAAATAATTCTTAATCTTCTCCTTTGCATCTGAACATGTTGTTGCAGCAGTGCTCCTTCAGAAAAATGAAGAAGGATTCAAATAACAGATAGCCATTTTTAGAAAAATCCTCATAGATGCAGAGCTAAGATACGACATTCTTGAAAAACAAGCTTATGCAATGGTGAAGGCTCTCAAGGCTTTCCAAACATATGTATTGCACTAAAAAAAATTGCTTATGTACCAACAAATGCAATTAAAGATATCTTGGTTCAACGAGGCAGTGATGGAAGAAGAGGTAGATGGTTGGCTAAAATTCAAGAGTTTGATTTAGAAGTTAAACCAACCAAACTAGTGAAAGGTCAAGGTCTGGAAAGGTTGTTAGTCGAATCAAATTTCAGAGCTCTTGGAATAAACAACTTTGAGTCTCACGATTCTCTTCTAGATATAGAGGAGATTGATGATCAAACACCTATTATTTAGATTGAAGATAATCTTTCCTCCTCATCTTGGTACAATGATATTGTTACATATCTCCTTACTCTTCAATTTCCAAATGACATGACTCCTTCTAAAGAAATAACTTTAAAGCTACATGCAATTAAGTATTTCATTATTAATGGCAAGTTATACTGGAAATACCCTCGGGGTTTCATATTATGTTGCCTTATAGAATCTGAAATAGAAGGTGGCATTGATGAGTTTCATGAAGGAGTATGCAGAGGAAATAATTCTTGGAGAGCAACAACTTACAAAATTCTAAGGGCAAGATATTATTGGCCGAAATTATTCACCGATTTAAATGCAAGGGTTGGAGCTTGTAATTCATGCCAATTGTTTGCTGGTAAGCAAAATCTTCCTGCTTTACCTTTAATTCCAGTAAAATATGAAGCTCCTTTCCAACAATGGGGCCTATATTTTATTGGAGAAATTCATCCACAGTCGAGTGCTCAACATAGATGGATTTTGACTGCTACTGATTATTTTACAAAATGGGTTGAAGACATTCTAACTCAGAAATCTACAGATCCAATAGTGATAAAAAAAAAAATGAAGAAAACATCCTAGCAAGATTTGGTTGTCCTAGGAAAATAGTTATTGATAATGCTCGGGCTTTTAAATCTATTGCAATGATCAATTTTTGTCAAAAATACAATATTATTTTAGGTCATTCTACAACCTACTATCCTCGGGTAAATGGGTTGGTAGAATCATCTAATAAGAGTTTGATGACGATAATAAAGAAGGTTTTGACCGAAAAATAAAATAAAATCTTGGCATATACACTTAAAATATGTCTTATGGGAAAACATAATTGGCACCAAAAAATCTACAGGTATGTCTCCATTCCAATTAGTTTATGGTACTGATGTTATTCTTCCTATTAATATCGCTTTTCCTGTGATGAAACTCTGGCAGGATGTGAACGAAGAGATGAATGATGTTACGAGAAGAATAAATAAAATCATCGAAGTACAACAAAACAAAGTAGAAGTGGATGATGAGCTCCAAAAATATCAGGATAACATGAAAGTCATTTTTGATAAGAAAGCTAAAGACATGGAGTTTCTTCCTGGCGATTTAGTTTTTAAATGGGAAGCTAGAAAGGAAGATGCAGGGAAACATGGGAAATTCGATCATCTCTGGTTCAGACCCTTCAAAATTGCAGCTGCTGAGGGAAAAAACTCATTCTCGCTCGAAAATCTTAATGGAGAGATTCTTGAAGCCCCTATCAATGGGAGTTATTTAAAACATTTCATGGAGTAGTTACTTTTCAAATTTCCATTGTATATATCGGATTGGATTGACATTGTCAATTTTAATTTTCCATTTTTTCTTTTCTTTTTGTAAATTATCTAAGTCATTTGATCACTTGTTGTAAATATTTTCAATAAAATTATGATTGCTTGACTTAAAAAAAAAAAAAATAGAAAAAAATAAATAAAAATCATCTTCATCGCGTATCATCTCTATTCTACAGGATTATCTAATAGTTTGTATTTCATTCCTTTTTCATAATATATTTTGTTGAAGAGGAGATGAGGCTAAATAAAATCTCGACACTCGTCTTTCAAAGATTTAATTTCTCTAAAAACAGGTGATAAATAAATAATCTGCCTTTCTAAAAATTCAAAAGGAAAATAAGGTATGAGTTCCTACTCTTCTTATTGTTTGAATAAAATTTTAAAAAATATGATTAAAATAAATGTGAAGAAAGTTTTTGTCGTGATGATATTATCACCTGACCTAAAAATCAGAGATGTATAAAATTATAACTTGAAGTGTCATACTGATAAATTTTAAAGCCATCTATGAGATAAAAAAATAATAATAATAATAAACAAACTTGAAAGAAGTCTAAACTTAATACAGAAACTTGTGTGGGATTAGGACATTTTTATTCATATCCTTTGAATCCTTGATTTGGTTATTTTTTCCTCTCCCCAAGTTCTATCCACTTCAGATTTTCTTTCTCCTTTCACATCCTTTTAGTCTTCATAGAAATAAAGAGACTTACCTTGACTCTGAAAACTCAAAAGCATATTTTTAAAACAAGATTAGGCAAAAATCTTTACATTCCTTTTATTTTAATTGAAAAAGTATGTTTAGTCTAATCTTGATAATTTTAGCTATGATATCAGATTTTAAACTGACAAACTCGCTCAAGGTTTATCCCTAAAAAGATTAAAATTCCCAAAATATTTCACTTATAGACGAAGGTGTATTGAAAATTGGAAGAAAGTTAGTTTCAGAGTATTCTCAAAATTGTTGACAAACCTTCTTTTTCAGTTTAAAGATTTTAAACATATATCATCCCTTGTATGTTTCATACAAATTGATTGCCCCCACTTCTAAATGTTAAAATATGAGACAGATGGTGAAAGGAAATTCATAATTTGATTGCCCCCATCTTGTCCAAAAGATATGATGAAAGGAAATTCATTTATTGATTTCCCTCATCTTAGCAAAATTAAAATTCGTTAATAGAAGTGGTGAAAGGAAATTCAATGGGAGAAGTAGATAACTTCATCGGGGTATTGAACAGGCTCATTAGCAATGACGCAATATCTATGATATATGTAAGGTTGTCATATATATCTATATATCATACTATGTCATCTAATTCT
>ML781426.1:189736-213560 GCA_009831015.1 Picea engelmannii | reverse complement strand
GGAACCACAATCCCCAGATGCAGCCTATGTTAGAACACTTGTAATTTTCAACTTTTATTCTTTTGCTTTTTACCTCTTAGAAATAAAATTTCACTAAAAAGAAATAAACTTAGGAAATTGCATTTTAATTTAAAAATCCATTGGTTGTTATATATAAATAAATCACTTACAATAATAATCGGCGATGAGTTGCACTATTTGATCAAATGGTTCTTGTGATCTCCAAAATATAAAACTTGCCCGAAGTTTAAAAGAAAATCTTTAACAGACACTTCGGAGCTTCGCGCTTCAGGAGTTTCAAGAAATCTAAAACACAAAAACCCTGAATCTACGAAGTCTCGAAGATTTTTCCTCATGACAATTTCTAAAAGGATTTACGTATGAGTCATAGGACACATGTCTTCTAATATTTTCTGGGACTGACACATGGCACTTATTTTTAACATTTGTGTCATATTATTCGCTCGATTTCAAGTGACACATGTCACTCCTTTTTTGACCTATCACCAAGAGTGATGTCACCTCTGCCACATCACTTTGGGAGATTTCCCTTCAGGAGTTTAAACAAAGATTGGGTTCACAAAGTGTTGAAGTATCAAAGCGCCAAAGTAATGAATATTACAAACAAGTAAAAAGTGTTTTAAAGAATTAATAAAACATTTAATAACTTTAATTAATCATGATTAAGTGTTAATTAATCACTTCACAATTTCGAGCTTCGGGAGATTTCTCTTGTGCTACATCCAAAACTCCCAAACTCTGAATCGTCGAAGTACGAACTGCACTTTTAAAACAAATGAACTCCTGGAGTTCCGAAGTCCCAAAATTCATATAACGGTTCGAACATTTACTTCAGGAATTCAGCCTTCAGAGGATTTCTATCATACTTCATTCAAAATCCCTAAATACCGAACTTCTGAAATACTTAAGTCTAATACCATATTTAAAAGAATGATTAATTAAAACACAAAAGTGATTAATTAGAGATTAACTTCTTCGGGAATTCGGCCTTCGGGAAATTTCTGCCCTGTCTCATTCAAAACCTTTGAATGTCGAACTGTCGAAGTATTAATGTCATTTATGATTGGCTAAAGTTAACGTTTTAAATAAATATTTGAATCGCCAGGTAATAAATTCCATTAGATGTTTAATAAATTCTTTGTTAGTAAAACGACACGAAGATTTCTATACTTTATGAATAATACATTTTGAATTTCAAGTCATTTTACCATTTGCAATTAGAATTTTTCCTTGCAGTATAGAGCTTACAGAATTCTCTTGTTTCAGGAAGGATAATTTCATTTTCCAGAGGATTATGGTCCCACGCAAATCTGGGAAGAAGCAAGATGCATCAATTGATGATTCTAATCCAAACACAGACGTTCTATTAGACATGACTCCAAGAATCACATATACCATTAAGTCTTGGAAGCATGTTTATGATATCTTAGAGCATGATATTATTAACTATCCAGACGATTATACCGAGGAAGACGATGAGTCCTTCTGAGCCAAGCTCAGATTGGTAGCACAGTCACAATTGCACAAGATTTTTGTGTGACCCGAGATTTTACCCGACAATGATATGATAAGTTGGACTCTGGAGAACGTCGACATTCAAACCGGAAGCATTATCAACTATCAAAAGACATCTGTCAGCTCTTTTCGACCGGAGAACTTACAAGTAATGTATAAACTTTCTGCTACACCTAAATATACTTACAATGAAACATTTCTCCTGTAATTTGAAAGAAAATAATGAATTCAATACGACATGAGTGGTCGTGATATAATCAAGTCCTAGTGGGGAATTTAGGACAAATTCAAGACCGAAGCTCATGGTATGTATTCCACAACGTCCTTAGATGCTCATATCTTATATATAACCATGATTCTTTGTCGTTTATTTGGGAAAAAGAACCCTGCACATTTCTCAGTTGAGTGGATGGCTATAATGAATGAAGTAGTTGAGGGCTATACTTTCAATTTGGATAAAATGTTGTCTGATAACCTGGCAAGGGAAATCACTGAGTATCAATCATTGAAATCAAAAGAGAAATCTGCTCATTTTTACATGTTTGCATATATCATGGACGTTATTTGTTTTATGACCCCATTCCCCCTAATGAACTGGAGTTGGACCCCGACTATTTCTGAGCCTATACGTTTCTACCACTCCAAACTATGGGAAGAAAATGCTAAAGATTTCTTTTGAGAAATCTATCACAACGTAGTGGTATTGATTCATACAACTATCTATGGCCACCCACCTCCCGGGATTTCAGAGAAGATTATGGAAAACTTAGGCACATGTGCAGACTGGTATATTGAGGAGAACTTCTCCTACATTAGAGTTTTTGGTTGCTCCGTTCCTCCTCATGCCCTTCCACAATTTTTACCCGATAATATGGTGTGAAGAGAAGTGGCATACCAAATAGTAGCAGGAGGTATCACCAAGGAATTGAAAGTAGCTCAGAAAATGGTATGGCCAGCTTTCCCCATTCAGGTCGGTATGTTTACATTGTTAGATTTTGGTCATACCAAAGTCGAGGCTACAACCCTGGAATATGCCAAATTAGTTGACATCGAATTCAAAAGACATGATCCATATAAAGTTGTAGAGAATTATTTGTCTCAATACAACTTGAAAAGGTACATCCATGGAGAGTCTCCTTATGATGAGATTTTCATGGGAGCTAGTGTTGATTTTTCATTAAGCTAGGATTAAGCATGAAGTTCATTCCATTTTTAGCATTTTACTCAAACCATAGACAATTTGTTTCAACAACCAAGATCACAAGAAGAAACACCATGCACAAGTACACAAGAAGTATCCTGGGAAACCCTTCTCAACAAGGGAAGAAAACTCAGCCAATCATTTGCTATATTCTTCAAGAGAAATACCTCCACCACCATAAATAACTAGCACACAAAAGGGTGCTTCACAAACCCTAGAATACTAGAGCCCAAGAGAGGTGCACACTTTTCCCAAGAACAAGTGTTTCCTGAAATTTCCAAACTCACACTTGTGATATGATTCCTCAATGGGGAATTTACCTTTATTTATATTAGATTGAACCTGTCAAAATTAGTGTCTATTGGCACAACAGGGGTCAACCTCAATAACTTAAAAATATAATTTATAATTTCCATATTAATTACCTTTTACATTAATTATATTTCACTTTATGGTGGGGCTGACATGTACCCTTTACATCACAAATAGGGTTACAGGTAAGTCTGACTCTTGTACAATATAGCAAGGGATCTCATACACCCACTAGTGCTCATCCACTAGGGGAACATCCATCTGTGCTTAGCCATAGGTATGTCCACATATCTATCTCACTGTGTCTCATAGGAGAACCACACTCATTAGTGCTCAACCACTAGGATCATGTTCACCTGTGCTCAGCCACAAGCACGCCCAACTCAACAGATCTTCTTTCTCACTGCGTTACACATGAGAATCATCTAGAGTATCACATCATATCAACTCTCTACACATATGAGGATAATACATCGTTTCATCTCGGTCTCAGAACGATACACCCAACTCATGGGCTTCCCCACATGTTCACATGTGCTCAACCACATGCACGTCCAACTCAACAGATCTTCTTTCTCACTGCGTTACACAGGAGAATCATTTGGAGTATCATCTCAACCCTCTACATAGAGGGGGCCAACACAATGTTCTAGTTCTGTCTCAGATAGGAACCACACACCCATCTCATGGGTACAGCCAACTCATGGGCTCTCTCTCAGGTCGACTCACTTAGTATGTGTCTTGGAGAATGTCTCACGTAGTTGTAATCATCAACACTCCCTCTAATCTAGGGAGGCTTTCTCCACCAGGATAAGTATCTCATGGAAGTACTCGAACTTCATCTTGGCAAGCGGTTTGGTGAAGATATCTACGATATGCTCATGGGTAGGAAGGTACTGCATGTGTACTATCTTTCTCTGCACCATGTCTCTGATATAGTGATATTTTATCTCAATGTGTTTTGATCTATCATGAAACACATGGTTCTTAGAGAGATTCACACAGCTCTGGTTATCACAATGAATAGTATTAGGATCCATCTCATGATCGAATAAATCAGTTAGAATTTTTTGAAGCCACACTGCTTCGGGGACTGCCACACTCAATGCAATGTACTTTGCCTCTGCAGTATTCAATGCCACAGAGCTTTGTTTCCTGCTACACCAGGAAACCATGGCAGACCCTAAATTAAAGCAACAGTCGGAGGTGCTCTTCCATTCCACTGCACTCCCTGCCCAATCTGCATCAGCATATCCATGTAGGCTCAAGTCTACACCGGAGGCGTATCTTAGGCCATAAACAACTCTGCCTCATAGGTATCTCAATACATGTTTTGTTGTTATCCAATGAGTATGTCTCGGTTGGCTCATATTGGATAAGCACATTCACTGCATAACATATATTCAGTCTGGTGTTAACTAGATACATTAGTGATCCAATCAAATTTATGTACATGTGTGGATCAATCTATCCTGAATCAACATCACCAATCTTAATCAAATCTATCACCATTGGTGTAAGCATGGATTTTCATTCTGTCATACCGAACTTTTTCAATATCTCCACAGTATATTTTCCTTGATTCAGGAAAATCTCATTTGTCCTCTTCCATACTTCTAGTCCCAAGAAGTAATGCATCAATCCTAAATCCTTCATCTCAAATTTAGCAGCCAATGCTTGTTTTCATTCAACAATGAGTCTCTTTGAACCGGTGAGGAAAAGGTCATCCACATATAAGACCAAGATCAGGCATTCATTGCCATCAATGTGATAATATAGGTTTGGATCAACAACACTCTTGTTGAAGCCCAAACTCATCATGAATCCATCCATTTTATCGTACCAAGCATGTGGTTCTTGCTTTAGTCCATACATGGATTTCTTCAACCTGCACACATGAGATTTTTCATTGTGTATAACGAATCCTTCTGGCTACTCGATATAAACTTCTTCCTCAATTTCACCATTGAGAAAGGTTGTCTTTACATCCATATTATGTAGTTTCCAACCCATGGAAGCATCTAGTGCAATGATAGAACGGATGGAAGTGTATCGGGATACTGGAGCAAAATTCTCGTCATAGTCAACTCCCTCTACTTGCAAGAACCCTCTAGCTACAAATCTCGCTTTGTATTTCTCGATGCTTCCATCAGTTGCGTGATTGATTTTATAAATCCATTTGGAAGTCACTAAAAACTTTCCCTCTAGTATTGGAACAATATCCCATACATCATTTTTCAATATAGACTGATATTCTTATGTCATAGCATCTTTCCATACATGTTCACCTAAAGCTTCTCCATGACAAGAAGGCTCGGAGTCAATGATGTGGCTCATGGATGAAAGGTAGCTTGAGAATCTCTTCAGTCTCTTTCTCACTCTAGTTGTCCCTTGAGGGGATTTATGTCCCTCTGATTCCTGTAGAGTTTGTCGGGCCCAAGTATGCCTTTTATGTCCAACTGTAATATCTCTGGGCATGTCAATTGGAGCAACTAGATCAGCTGGAAAAACTGGATCAATTGGAGCAATTGGATCAACTGAAATAATGTATGTCTCCCTCTGAACTGCTAAAGGGGGAGAAGGCCTTGTCTCACTATAAATTTCAATATGATATTCTCTAGATCTTTAGAAGGCTATCTCTTCTTCAAAAGTAACATCTATGTTTATTTCAATCTATCTTTGACTAGGAATGTAGATTCAATATGCTTTTAAGGATTCAATGTATCCTACAAATGTGCCCTTCCTCCCCAAAGGGTCTAGCTTGGATCTCTTCTCTTTGGGTACATGAAAATATACTAGGCACCCAAATATCCTGAAGTGTCAAATCTCAGGATTAACTCCGGTGAAGGTTTCTTCTGGAGTAATGTTCTTCAAGATCTGATGAAGACTCTTGTTTTGAACATACATTGTTGTCATGCATGCTTATGCCCATAGAGTCATAGGTAGACTATGATCATGTATCATCGTTTTGGTTGCCTCTATGATAGTTCTGTTTTTCCTCTCTGCAACCCCATGTTGTTGAGGGTTGTAAGGGACTGTGAACTCCCTCTTGATCCCTGCTTCAATATAGAAATTGCTTAAATATTTGGAAGTGTATTCTCCTCCATTATTTGATCTTAGTACCTTGATCTTTCTTCTAGTCAGGTTTTCAACCTGAGATTTGAATTATTGAAATTTTGCAAGGACTCCATCCTTGTTCTTCAAGAATTAAATCCAATTTTTCTGAGAGTGGTCATCTATGAAGAGTACATAGTACAAGTACCCATTCAGAGATGCAACAGTCATTGGCCCACACACATCTGAAGGAATCAAGTCCAATATTTCCTTGGATCTATTGTCACTTCTCAAAAAGGATCCTTTAATATTTTTTCCAAGAGAAAAACCTTTGCAAATACTTTTATGTTGAATCTGTATCTTTGGAAAACCTATTACCATCTTCCCTAGAGATGGGAGATCTCTATAATGAATGTGATCAAGTCTTATATGCCATAGATCACTCAAGATGAAAGTGTCATTTAGTAGGGCTTGGACTGGTCTGATGTTTAATCTGTACAAGTTGTTCTCTCGAACACCAATTACCATGGAAAATTTTATATGTGACTCTTTGTGTCATGCAAGAACTCTTCCTTCTGAAAAGGTAACCTTGTAGCCTTTGTTTTCCAAGGCAGAAATAGAGACGAGGTTCCTCTTCATTCCAGGTACATATAATACTTCTCTTAGTTTAAGCTTCATATCTGAATCTAGTTGGAAGGTAGAAGTTCTAACCCATTTCACATTATATCTGGCATCATCTCCAAGGACAACATGTAGATGTGTCTCTTTCTCAAAAAAAATTGTTAGGTGATCTATAAAATTGGTCATGTTCCTGGAGGAACCACTGTCAATTAACCAAGTATTATCATTGGTAGGAACCATACCTAAGAGTGTTGAGATATTGGTGTCTTCATCTCATTGAAGTCTTGGCTTCCAAGGGCTAAGTTTTCTTGATCTATCAAGCTTGTCTTCCATCATGATTTTGTTCATCATAATTTTAGATTATTCACAAACTCTTTTTCAACTGGGATAGAAAACCTAACAGTTAGCCTAGGCTAGAAATTTTAGGTTTTGTTGGACTTATAACTGCCAACAATAAGCCTTTGAAATATAGGAGAGCACTGGTGATCTTGAAGAGCTCCTTCAATGAGTTACAGAAAACCCTAATTTTGAACTTTCTATAGAAATTAGTGAAACCCTAGTGTTGATGTCCTTATACACACTTGCAAATGTGAGCCAAGTCTTTCTCACTTAGTGTGTCCTTGGAGGCACAATGCCTAGCTTCAAAGCCCATGCTGTCACTTTGGCTTAAACCTCTTCCATCTAGGCTTACTGCTAGGGAAGCCAAAGGGGGTAGACCCTAGTTTCTAGATAAGATTTAGAGTTTTAATTTCTAGGAGTTGTTTTTAATTAGTTAAGGTTTGGGTGAGTCTAACCTATAATGCAAAATCAACAATGCAATATGCAAAGGTTTAGTATGTTAAGCAAGCCCTTTCCCTAAGTCAACTAAGACTAGTGCCTAAGGTTGGGCAAGGGGTCAACTAAAGTTAAAGGGCATTTTGTTACAATAAGATTACAAATATTACAAAAGAATGGTTACTTTACAAAAGTTACAAAGAAAAGTTACATCCACAAGAGTGTTAGATATTCACAATCAATAATGAATGCTAAACTTACAAAATACAACACAACAGACTAACCATGTTTTGTTTGAATGTGCAGGATATAAAGAGGATCAAAGCATTAGCATCATCAACACATTAAGTTTATCATCAACATTCACAAGGATACTTAGAAGATTAAGAAGTTGAAGTACAAGTGTTCCACAATGATTATGATACTTAGTCGATTAACCCCCAAAGTATCGCTTGTAGATGATTAAGTTGCAAGTATTAAACCACAAGATGAATTAAATTAAACCAAGGTTTACTTTCTTAGTGAGTTAAGGGATTTTTAGATTCGAAAGGATTTTAATTACCCTTATTACATGTTTCACTAAAAATCTCCTCCCCTGATTTCCAAATGACTATTGGGTGCTCAAGAAGTGAGGCAACCACCCTAGCTTCACAGGTCAGCCCTAAGAATTGAGTTATTACGGAAAGGACGTCGCGTGCCATGAGACGGTCCCTGGTCTAGCACCTTTCGTTGCCCTCCTCAATCCTCATTTTAGATGGTGAAGATGGTGGTTCAAGGTGCCCTATTAAGTCTATTAAGTATGTATATCAATTGGTTAGACTTTTAGGTGTATTAGAGAGTGTTTTGGTGACTTTTGGATGCCCTAAATTGGTGATTTAATATCAAAACCGAAAATTTCATGATCTTAAAAAAGTGTGTTATTCAAGTATGAGAATGAAGAGAATTAACACATGTAAAGCAAGTAAAAGCAAGCTGAATAATGATTTAGTTTGTCACCATTGATTAAAAATTAACATGAAAAGCTTGTCATGAAAGAATACTAATGCACAAGGGAAAGGACAACTTGCCAAAGAAGAGGAAAGAAGAACTCAAGCTTATTACCACTTATCTTATGTTGTTAAGGCATTAAGAGAAAAGCATTAAGTGTGAAAGAGAAGCTTGAAAAATTGGATGTATGCCTACACTATCAACTTATCCAACAACAATTAACTTGAGTGTGATGGAAAATGGCCTTAAAGATGTGAAAACATGAAAGGAAAACCACTTACTAAAACATTAGAGCATTAACCATTTAATGTGTTGGATTAGAGCATGTAAACAAGATAGATCTTAAGATAGATTATAACATGTAAGTAGATTTAAGCAAGTTAATTATGCCCCAATGGCTTAAGCTAAGGATTAATATGTGTAGAGATCTAGATCTAGAATATTTAAACCATTAAAGCATTAGGAAAGATCAATAGCACATTACTTATCCTAGCCTTACGATTTTGGGGGTTTCTCTCCCAAGGTGTAAGCAATTATTTAGATTATATTAGCTTGAAAGAGAGATGAAAATCAATCCAAGTAACTCAATGGCACAAGGTGGAGGCAAGCCTACCTTTATTGTGTCAATGAGGTTGTGAGGAGAGTAAGCAAGCAAAGCAACTATCGACACAAATGCTCACTAAACCCCATGTCCTAGCTTAGAAGACTCTTGAAAAATGAAAAAAAGAAATTTGAACTAACCTCAAGCTATCCTAATCTCACACGTGGGAGGTAGGTCGTACCAATTCTCCTCCCAAGCTTATGAGCAACTAAAAATACACAAAAGAGAGTAGATCTATGCACAAGAAGCTAGAAAATGGAAAAGAGAGGTTGAGATTTGTTACCCACTTGAAGAGAAGGGTCCTGGAGTGTTGTGTGGCTATTTTAGGGCAACTTAACCCCCTCAACCTGTTGAAAACCTACAAAAACCAGCAAACTATGATTGCTGGAAAAGCTACACACAACTAACAATGTGAAGAAAGATTTTTGTTTTTAGGGAATAATTTTTTCTCCTTAAAAACTTATGATAAAATATGATTAAAGTGACCAATCCACTATGTTAGGCTAGATTAAATATAACATGGAATGAACATCAATGAAAGAATGAGTAAAGAAGGAGAAAGAGAGAGTTTATATGTGCTTTAAGAGAGGACTCTTCTTTGAGGCATTCCCAATAAAGCCCTTGAAGTCAAACCTACAAAACTTGGCAAAATAATATGCATACAAGAAGATAATATGGTTGAATATGCTAATGAAATGAAGTACTTGCACCCATTAAGCAAATCCACATATATAGATTAACAAGAATACTTGTTGCTAGATCTACCTAAGTAAAACACTTTACCTAAGAATCTCTTCTATGCAATCACCATGCCAAAAATTTACAATGTTACATCATATGTAGCAAGAACAAAAATACTTGTTTCTCTTCCAATATCCTCCAAATATTCTCTTTTATTACTCAAAAATGGATCTTGGAGAAATACTTGCTCCAAAACCCTAAGAGCCAAAGAATGGATGAAAGATGGACAAGAAGAAGAGAGAGAGAGAGAGATAAAAATCAAGTAGCATACCAATAGCTCAAGATATGGTGACGAAATGAGGGAGGAGAGGGTTCTATTTATACTTGGGAAGGAAAATCTACCCCTCTTGGATGAGTTACAAGTGTCACACATCAAAGAAAAGTCACTTTTAGGGTTTTGGTAAATTAGGTTTTTGGCATGGATGGATGAAGTGGAAATGAGTTGGAGTGAGTTGACAAGGCTTTGATAAGTGAAATGATGAGTTGTAGGGTCTAGGGAGTCACACCAAGGGATATAATAAGTCTCCCATTAATTTTTTTATTATTTTTTCACTTTTTGGAGACTTTCTAGAAGGGAGGCACACCACTCTAGGAAAAGTGACGTTTTTGCTTAATGGCTAGGTGAGGGGGTGATGTGAGGGTTGGAAAAGGTTAGGAAAGGTTAGGAAAAATATCTCTCACACTTTTCCTTCATTACCTTATCCATTTTCCCATAAATAACAAAAATGACATTTTTCCAATGTCATGACTTAGCAACTAAAATTGTTGTTTTGACTGACTAACACTCATGGTGGACAAACACCTAGAAAACGTTGTCCGACTAAGCTAAAACTTGGTCCAAGGGTGTAGGGAGTCTCATTCCATTTCTTTTGAGCACAAATACCCCTATCAAAAATCCAAGGACCTTGTTTTTACAATTTTTTGCTCAAAAATAATTAAATAATTAAACCTCCAAACTTAGGGAAATTTAATTAAAAAATAATTAATTAAAAAATAATTAATTAAAAAAAAACTAATCTAGACTCGTCGGAATTACGCGAAAATTTCTAAGATGTCATACATGGTCATTTTCATCATCCCTAAACAATAGCTACCAGAGGATAAGCCCATTAGAATGCCCTTCACCACTTTGGAGGAATTATTGCAAGTGTGAGGGAAAAACTCAAGGGAAATCAATAAGGCTGAAATGCCCAATTGATAACCTGAGGATAAAAAAACCCTCAATGAAAGGAACTCTCCTAATGAACCCATCCCGAGGTAGTTGACCTAACTATGACCAATGCATACCTATTACATTATTAACCCACGCAGGGATGTGGAAATTCAGTTTACAAAAAGAAGTGATGGGGCCAAAAATGCCCTGTAGAACCAAAATCTTCGACAAATGAGCATCTGATGATGCATCTCTTCATGGCACATGGATTTGACCCCCTAGTTGGAGAGGCGGTCAACACCTAGGGCCAAAAAGTCAAAATTCTTGGAAATGCAATCTGAAGCTTGTTGGAGGTGCACGGGAGGAGGCCATACACTCTTATACACTTTTTAGCCCCAACGTCCAAGTAGAAACTGCTGAAACTCCTCAGAAGGGTAGGTCGTACGAATTTTTTAGAAACCCTAGGAGGGTCGTACAGTTTTGCAAAAGAGCAAGGATGAATGAAATTTTCTTGTATAATGGGTTCTTCAAGACCTGTGTTATAAAACCATGTTGATTTTTCAATAATATAGGCTTAAGCATGAAGTTCATTCCATTTTTATCATTTTACTTAAACCATAGACAATTTGTTGCAGCAACCAAGATCACAAGAAGAAACACGATGTACAAGTACACAAGAAGTATCCTGAGAAACCCTTCTCAACAAGAGAAGAAAACCCAACCAATACTTTGCTATATTCTTCAAGAGAAATACCTCCACCACCATAAAGAACTAGCCGACAAAAGGGTTCTTCACAAACCCTAGAAGACTAGCGCCCAAGAGAGGTGCACACTTTTCCCAAGAACAATTGTTTGCTAAAATTTCCAAACTCACACTTGTGATATGATTCCTCAATGAGGAATTTACCTTTATTTATATTAGACTGAACCTGTCAACAGTAGTGTCTATTGGCACAACATGGCTAACCTCAATAAATTAAAAATACAATTAATAATTTCCATATTAATTATCTTTCACTTTATGGTGGGGCCAACCTGTAGCCTTTACATCACAAATAGGGTTACAGGTAAGTCGGAATATTGTACAATATAGGAAGGGATATCATACACCCACTAGTGCTCAGCCACTAGGGGCACATCCATCTATGCTCATCCACAGGGATGTACACATCTCTATATCATTGCGTCTGACAGGAGACCCATACTCACTAGTGCTCAACCACTAGGATCATGTTCACTTGTGCTGAACCACAGACACTTCCAACTCAATAGATCTTCTTTCTCATTGTGTTACATAGGAGAATCATCTGGAGTATCACATCATATCAACTCTCTGCACAGAAAAGGACAATACATCGTTTCATCTCTGTCTCAGAATGATACACCCAACTCATGGGATTCCCCACACATTCACATGTGCTCAACCACAGGCACGTCCAACTCAGTAGATCTTCTTTCTCACTGTGTTACACAGGAGAATCATCTGGAGTATCATCTCAACACTCTGCACAGAGGAGGCCAGCACAACGTTCGATTTCTATCTTAGATAGGAACCACACGCCCATCTCATGGGTACAACCAACTCATGGGATCTCTCTCAGTTCAACTCACTCGGTTTGTGTCCTGGAGAATTTCTCACACAGTTGTAATCATCAACAACTAGATCATATGAATAATTTCAAAGTAGATTCCAGACTCTGCCTCTTGACCAACAAGTTGGTTTCCTCAGTTTCCAAAAGCATAGACGAAACAACTTGCCTAAAATTTTACAAGGAGATTCAAGGCCCATGCCATCTTCAAGGGACACTAAATCCATAGAATCTCGGCCAAGTTTCCCCACAAAAAACAAAGTTAAAGAAGTTGTGAAGAGTTCAGAAGGATTATTTAAAGACATAAAAACATCAATATTAGGTTTGAATGATAGCCAAATATTTACTCAGTTTGAAGCATTCATGAATCAGGGACACATTTTTCCTCATTCAACACTAGTTACTTCTACTAGCACCCCAAGCTCAATCGGTCTAGAAATATCCACAACAATTATCTCTCATATTCCCTCATTAACCCCTTTAGTGACCAGTTTTTGAACTCCTAATTCAGAGCTCGTTCATGTAAATGATCTTACTCCTATTTTTCCTAAAGAAATGCCTCCCTCAAGTTTATTTTTCAACAACAAATAGAAAGCCATTGTAAAGAGATAATATCAGCAAAAATATGGAGTTGTCACTAAAAGGCAGAAAGTAGTGTATGATGGAAAAGACCAAGATGATCCTGAGTTTGCCAAGTAGGTTGCAGATTCATTAGGGGATTTTTCCACTGCCAACCAATGGTCAGTGGATAATCTGACCAAACAACTTCAACAAAAATATCTCTTGGTGGAACAATTGCAAAATGAAATACACAGTACAGAATAGATTATCATAAACAGAATGAATCAAGATATAGAACAAATCAGGTTTAACTATCAGCATCAGATGAAGCAGATATATGATAAAATCGAGATGATTTACCAGAGTTCACAAACCAACAAAGGCATGATCACTCAATGGGATAGTCTAATAGAAAAATTGTAAGCCAAATTGTCCCTAACAGAGAATACAACGATAGACATCACTGCTTTCAAAGCACAAGCATCTGAAATCAATGAGAAGTTGGAAGTTGTCCAGCAGGATCTATATCAAAAAGTAGATATTATTCATAAATGATATCAAGCAATAAATATTTCTCTGAAAAATATTTATGTAAAAGAAAAATATGTCTGTGTGGCTAGATCCAAATTTCATGAATTCATCATATGGAGGCAAAAATATAATATCCCTGGTCTCGCCCCTTTCTCACAATATGAACAAGTGAAGGGTGAAATGGCTTTGAAATTTTGGGAGACAAATCTAGAAGAAAGAAAGAAACTTTCCAGAGATACAAAGGATGCTTGAATGGAGTAATTATCTTCTGTAAATAAAAAACTGATTGAATTTGAAGAAAATGATATCTCAGAGGCACTAGGGTGGATTGAAATAGAAATGAATAAGGAAAAGTCCAGAAACAATAAGAAAAATATTCAATCTACCATCCAATAGATGAATCAAATTGATTTGCTTAAGATTAATGAGTTTTTTTTTAAGCCAAATTTACAATATCAAATTATTGCCCGGGAAGTGAAAACGATCTAGGAAAAGCTGCCACTAGTACAAAAGAAGATGTTTGCCTTTGAATTGAACGAGAAAATTGAGCCTTCAAGGTTTGTGGTAGCCTTAATGGACATGTGTACCCAATTCCATGAAAAGAGGAAAGTGAGTACATCTAGGAGCAAATGAAGGAACATATGAAGCACCAGCACATCAAATAAAAAATCAACGATATTTGCATTATGTTTTTCATTTAGATTGTATTTTATCTTTAGAGAAGATATTGTGGAAAGTCCAACTACTTTTAGTTGAGACAATTTTGTATAAATATATATATTTTAGATCTATTCATGGCTTCTTCTAGCCTAATGTAAATGAGAAAACTTTTTTGAATCCGTGCAGAAAAAGATTCTAAGTTTCGTTCCATTTGAGTTACATGCCTCCTCTGTGTTTCCATCTCTTATGAATTTCTTTCTGTAACTCTTGAAGAGTGAATGATTGCAATTTAGTAATACGTCTACCATGATCATAATAATATTAGAAGTTCATTCAGTAACAATTTTTCCTCTATTATTACTGTGAGTAAAAACAAGACATGTGACATGTGTGAATTGTTCCATTCTTAATCTCCTTTCAAGGGTACATCTTCTATTTTTATTCTACTGCAAACAAGGTGAGACTTATCTGTAATTGATACATGGCTTTCTTTTAACAATTTTTTCAATCATTTCTACATCATTTGAAATTAAAATTACGAATCAGATAATGAGATACAACCTCTGTATTGTCTTATCATAAATTTCATTTAAAGATTATTTCTCAGAAAACTGAAGGTAGAAGAAAGCACTTATAAAAAACATTTCATTTAAAATATTTGATGCCTGACATTATTCTTTGAGCCTTAGAATAAATCTTAGGAACAACAGGAAGGATATCATTGTTGTTGATAAATGGAATGCAGTGAAGAAAAGAGGGGCCCTCTGGGGCCATGCTCAAGTCATCCTACTCTCGGTACTCCTTTGTCTAGGACTTGTGAGCCTAGAGACATGATATCCTTAGTTATCCCTAGGGTAGGGGATAACATCTGGCTCCAACTCGGGGACATGTGATCACCATAGAGCGCATGAGAACCTCAACATCTCTGGTATGACATGTGACTTCTAAATATCAACAAAAGGTACTAGTAATCCTTAGGGTGGTGATATCACCCCTTGTTCATAAATGATATAATAAATAGATAAAAGAGCATCTATAATCTAGGATGTGATCATGAGCATACATATATACATAGTGAAAATGAAACTACAACTATGCTAACATGATATGCAGATGGTATGTAAAATGGACACAAAATGCCATCCTATAAATGCCTCATAATACCTGCCTCTATGCTTCATCATAAACCAAAACAATGACAAGTTAAACACAAAAATAAGATGAGTTAGAGCATGTATCATATCATAGGAAATCGTAAAGTCTATCTCAAGTAGGCGAGAGGGAGGGACAAAATTATTTCAAGTTACACTTCTAGAAAATTGCTCAATCCATATTAGAAAGGGATCGTGAAAGATTAAAGGCTCAAAATATTGACTCAAAGAGTCTGAAGGTTGACTACCTTGGATGTCATCAATCCCCAAAGTCTAAGAAGGGAAGAACAAGAATCTAGAGGACGACTAAAAATTTCTTAAAGGAAATATGAAAGACTGAGATAATAAACTTCTTCTTAAGGTATTCAACCTACCCTTGAATTCTAAAAGAAGGCTTTTCCCCGAAGAAAACTCAAGACAAGGGACATGTTTCCCAACTACTCCCTTAGTGACATAGTGAGGTAAAATAGTCGAAGGGAGATGAAAAACCTTGTCACGAGTACCCTACTTTGGGCAAGCAATGTCCTCACCTTTATCAATATATGAGCACAACGGTGGTTGATAATCTTCTTCATAGAATAAATCTAAGTGCTCAAAGGAATACTCATCAAAATCCTCAAGGTATGACCAAAACTCATCATGAGAACATATAACTAGGTCACCCTTTGAGATGTTTGTAACTGTATCATTCCCTTGTTGCCAAATGTCAAAATTAGTAGTAACTTGATTTGATGGTTGTAAAGGCAACATTTGGAAATGATCCTCAATGTCTTAAATAGGATCCCCATCATAACCAATTACATCCCATTTATGTCTCCCAACATGTATGAACTCGTTAATATTATTAACCATGTCATTTCCTTCATCATAACATGAAGGGATTAAATCATCCAAGGGATCCTCTAACACTTATTTGCTTTCCAAATCACAAAATAAGGCATCATCAAAATATTGGAAAGGGAAACAACTTACCGTATTCACTTCTTCCTATGCAGGAGCGTCAAAGGCTTGGATGACTTCATCAAATGGAAGAGCAAGTATCAGTGCCTTGTCCTGATTATCCTCGGTAGAAGCATGAGTAAACTCTTTCTCTCCCTCGTGGGATTGGAAACCTTCATTACGATCCCTCTCCTCAACCTCTTGTTGGGTGATGATATATTTTCCTCGATTTTTATAGCCATGTGATAATCTTCTTGGATTTTTCTTGGCCCCTTTTTACTGAGGATAAACCCTAATTGCACTAAGAGTGCATTGATATAAACATAAACGAGGTACTTGTCTTTAGGATGATGGCTTCTAGGAATTTGTTGTAACAAATTCTTGAACCTAGTATGGAATTCCTTGACAGTCTCATTCTTAGTTTGTTTCATGTAATCGAGTCTTTTTATTAGCATGTGGATATCTTCTAATTTAATACCCCATTTCTTGAGAAAGGTTTTTTCTAACTAGTCCATAGATGTGATGCTAGCATCAAGGAGATCATCATACCATTTCCTAGCATTTCCATGAAGAGTGGCAGAGAAAAGATTCATTGTCAAATATTCAACATCATCATTGATAGGGTGGAGTTGAAAGAAATCCCAAAAATTATCCATGTGATCTTCGATTTTAATCCCATCATTACTAATGAATCTAGGGAGCCAATTTTCATATCTTGGAGGCATCTGTCGAGGGTAACCCATAATTTCACTTATATATAAGGGTTTAAAATTACCTAGGTCCCATTGAGAAACCATGGTTGGATTTTTCATTAGTGGAGTCACCAGATAATCCCTTTAGGGATCATCAAAGGGAAAAGAGGGAATCACCCTCAATGGATTCGCCAAGTAAGCTTTATGAAGTAAAAGGATTTGGATAAAGGCTTACCAGAAAAAAGTGTGGTTCGAGGAAAATTGACTCGATGTTCCCCGACAATGGTACCAAAAATGTTATCGCACAATTTGTACTTGCCTAAATCCCAAGGGAAGTGAAACAAGATTGACATAACAAGGGGGTGACCTCTCACTGTCACCTTAATAGGAAACCCCTTTATGTTTATGAGTATGTTAGGATTACCCCAAGGGAGATGTCCCTAGTGACCCAAAGGGAAAGGATGCAAAGATAACCCCCCTCTCACTGGTCACTCAAGTCAAAAGGTCTTATTGTGTTTATGTCTTAAGAGATTAAGAGAATGTAATGGATTAAGTGTACCTACCTAGAAAAAGACAACAAGCAAATATGGTAGCTTCAAGTACAAAATTATATTAGTGCTTCAATAAGACAATAAACCATTGAAATGTATACTATCTGATACAAAAATGCAACAAAATGAAAGTTTACAACAATAAGAAGTATTTTATAACAACTGCAAGAAATATGCCTCAAAATTGCTTGAAGAGACAATGGAAAGATAACATTTACTAGGCAGAATGATAATAAAATGTCACAAGAAAATTTAGAAGTGTTTAGCTAGCATTCAAAGTCAATTATGCAGAAAATTTGTTGCATTTAGATCGATGTAGAAGTCATTTATAACAACAACAAATAAGTTAGTGATTGGGGCTAAAATAGGGTTAGAAATATCTTGTAAAAACTTAAAGGTTCAAGGTTTGAGTGTTGGTTTGATCTCTCAACAAAAGGAGTGTAAGGACTAGTGCCTTACAAGGGTTATGGAGTCAAAAGTTCAACCACATTCATTTGGAGTAAGAAACAAAATGATTACTTTTATCCAAGTAAAGGATGAATCCTAGAAGAGTAGTGACTTAAGTCTTCTTAGGATTCAATCTTAGGGGAGGTGAGCTACTAGAGAGTAGGTACTTATAGGCCCTAGCGGTTTTCCTCCTTCTTAGATAATTGAAAGAAATGTTTAGATGCAACCACAATTAATCAATACCCCTAAAGAGATATCACTTTAGGGCTTTATAGGCTTGACAATATAAACCAATAAGGCAAAGTCTAACAAATACAAAGTGAAGAAGTAGTAACTTAAGTTCTTCACTTCTAGAGTTTATCAAGCATGCAATTTCATAATATTTATCATGAGCAAGAAAATGTACCATAACCATTCAAAAGTAATGAAAAAAAAGTAGATTTACTTACTTCACCAAGAATAATCATGCATCAAAACACTAGATTACCAAATGACTTCACCAAAATTGATCCAAGTTGCAAGTAGAAGACTCCAAGAGAAGTGTGCATCACAATTTCAACCAATAAAGCCCTAATTAGGGTGCCAATTTCAGTCTGCTTCCTCTTATGTGAGGAGTTGTTATTCAAAATGAGAGTACTTTATCTCTATTTATACAAAACTTTGACCCTTAATTAATTTTAGGTCAAAATTAAGGCAAACCTGGCCAATTTACAAATAAATTCAAATTTGACACAAATAAAATTAATAATCATCTAAAGACACCTCCAAGGGTGAAATCATTCCCTTCTAGGGTGACGTTGAGGCCCTAAGGTGGAACGTTGAGCCCTAAAGGTAGGGCGTTTGGCCTCCAAAGGCCCCAAATGAATCCCACACGTGCCATTAGGCTCATGATTGCCTCCAAAACGGAAAACCTAGCTCTGGATGACATCCAGAGTCATAATGGTGACGTCCTGGACCTTCAAGGGCTAACTTCCATGTGGAAGAGCAAGATCCCCTCTGGGTCTAGGTCTACCAGTGTGCCTCCAAAGGAAAGGTTCTTATTTCTTCTTGGAGCAATTATTTAATGTCTTCTTGCCCCTAGCTGGGGTTACACCATCCATCTGTGGGATTTAATCCCCCATGAAAATATGATCTAATCATTCCCTCATGTGTACCTATCCATTGGGCAAGGTCCTACAGTAACAACAAGTACACCCTCCAAGGGTTCATAAGTCACGGGGATCATAACTTGTAAATCACATCCAATAATTAAGTTACCTAAACATGTGCATCAAACCCCCCTTAACCCAAAAAACTGCTCAAATATGTTATGAAATTTGACAAGTTATGTTTGGAGAAGGTCCCAGGGTGTCCTATTCGGATAATATCCCTTAAGTTTTTCGGAATGGGGTGCAGTAATAAAAGGGAAATGTAAGTATTACCTATGGGTTCCTTTGTAGATGGCAAGTTGCACCTTGTCATAAATGCAATTGTTTCCTAGCCCATTCATTTCCTTTTATTCTTAGCTTTAGTTCTTTTGATCTTTTTCTTTTGTGCTTCAAGGGAAAAGATGAGGGCCACTATCATGGCTTGATGACTAGAGGTGACAGTGTCATCCACAAACATTTCACGGAGATGAGAAGGCTAACTCATGATGAAACCCCCTTTCTCTTGGCTATGCCACCAAGATCCACTACCCTGGTTTGGTTACCAGATAGGTGGTAGTGCCATACCGCTACATGCCCATGGTCATAATAGGTCAGCTCGTGATGAGACCTCATATCCACCAACTAGTACCTTGAGTGTTTATTTATCTTATGGGTTCCCTTTTCTTACTGAGAAGCTTTTTACTTATTTCTCAGGAATCCTTGGGTGAAGCCTCTCAAAGGTTTCAACATTGGCTTTTAAATATTGCTAGCTACTTTTACCCTCCGGGCCTTTAGCCCCTTCTTCCCACAATGCAAGGTACAACCCTTCCTAGTGTGGCTAATCCCAATGCCCAAACAAAGGTAGGGGGAGATGAGAGGAATAAAGATGGAAAATGGTAAGCATGGAAGGAATGGATGGTGACCTTTCACAGACCCACCCAATGGCAACCCATCCTAAAGGGAGATCAACTTACTAGGGCACCATGTCACCCTTCTAGGTATGTATAATGAAAAGAGCATAATTTCCAAGCAAAGATCATGAAATGAAGAAGAATTCAAATGAAACATATTCAAGTGCTTCAAAAATTAGAGTGACATATACCATGATACCCAGACTCATTACCTCATGGAGCAAGACTTACTGCTACTTCAGGACTAAACTAATGGGATGGATATTGTTGTTGTTGATAAATGGACTGCATTGAAGAAAAGAGGGACCCTCTGGGGCAATTCTCAAGTCATTTGGCTCTTGGTACTCCATGTCTAGTACATGTGGGCCTCAAGACATGATCTCATTATTTATCCCTGCGGTAGGGAATAACATGGCCTTATATGGCCTCTTTTCCAATTATTTCCTCCACCTCTATTTGCACCTCTGCCATTATTGCCTCTACTAAAGAAACTCATCCTGAAGCAATATTCCAATCATGTTATGAAAAACTCTTAACTATCCAAGCATCAATACTCTACCTAAATAAAATCAAAATGTTGGCTCTATCATTCATAAAAGAAGCGCATGCAATCCATCCATCTACCATACTTTTAAATTCAATAATCAAATATCGTTTGAACAAGGAGTGATAGGGATATTGGGAAGATTGGGGGATTTGTAATGAGCGAAAAATGGTAGCATGGACGGGAACCAACCAATGAATATTGTTCAAGCAAATGCAAAGGTAACTTCCTTATAAAAACAATGTCTCCATATCCAACTTTCCAACATCAGTCATCATCTAGTCCCTTTCTTTTCCTTTTAATCCTTTCTTTAAAAAAAAATGAAATTCATAATAAAATAACAAGGAATAAATTAAATGTATTTGGGAATGTATTGGGAATATAATGAGCGGAAAATGAGATAATGAATGGCAATGTGACGATTACTGTTCTATTACATGAAATAACATTTATTGACTTTAAAATTGACATTGCCATCATTTTCCAAAAACCTTTCTCTGTTAACAATTCAAATTCAAGACACAACAATTTTATAGTGCTCAATATAAAACCCAAGGAAAATTTTAGGAATGTCAAACTTTACAATTTTGATTTCCCTTTTTTTTTATAGGTGTCCATTTAAACTAGCAAAACGTTTTGCAGGAGAATGTTTACAAAGTCATTTGAAACCAGATTGCCTCAAGCCAACATCGAAGGCTGAGAAAATAAATATAAATCCATTGACCTTCTATCATATAAAATTTATATCACAACCCCAATAATTGTTACATAAATGGATTGGGTTCGAAACCTCAAAGCGAAACGGATGGTCATTTTTTTCAAAACCATATAAATTCAAAATCGACCAAACCCTCATAGATCAATAATAAACAAGCCAAGACTTCATGGATATAACCAATATTTCCCACTGTCGGGTCAACACCATAACAACTATCAAAACCTGAGTTCAAATTTACTAACTTTCCATTTATCAAATAAAAAATGAGGCTTGGGCAGGCACATGGGAGAAAAAATTTGAAATGGGGGTTTCAAAGAAAAACAAAAAAAACATTTCTTCCCAAAACAAACTTTTCCACAGACCTCCCAAAGTGTTCGCAAGGAAAATACATAGATCTCCAATATATATTCAAACAGTGGAATGATAATATGAAGGGTCGAAAATATTCCAAGGACTAGGTAGAGGGTGTGGTATTACACAGTAATAACAAAAAACCAATTGTTATTTTTATTTCACAAAGAAAACCCTTTGAAATTTAATCACAAGAAATGAGTGAAACAGAATGTATTCACCAGAATCATTTGCCAACAATCATACCATAATAACCAACATTCATTCTAGGTGAAACACAACCACATACTTCAAGCAGATTGGAATTCCAAACAAATTTCCCAGCTTGAAAACGTTTAAATGCCAATAGGAAGAAACCCAATTTAAATGTAATTTGCATAGCCAGAATGCCCACATACATCCATTGTAATCTTCGAAAATCAAACACACTCTGCATGCAAACTCTAAGAGCCAACATAACGATTTTATTCAGAGTAGAGTTACAGTTCATGAATGGAGATATAAGAGCCAACATACCTGTAAGGAGAATGAAAGAAAGCTAAAGAGCACCATTATTCTTCCAAAGGACAAGAAAAACGGAGGCAATACTAACCAGAGCAACCAAAAAAAGCATGAGTATAGTGAAGGTGGCGACTTCGAGGTAGGGTAAGAATGACGTGCAATAAATACGCGTTGTTTCCCCTCTTTTCATATTAGTTTCCATCAACCACAACCAAGTATGGAGTGCACCCAAACTTCCAAAACACATAGTCAACCATGTATATCCAATTCCCCACCAAACACAACATTTCCAATTCAAAATCGAATCCCCCCCCCCCTCACATATATCTCATAAGTATTATATTCATGTTCAACACTTAGCACCAAAGCATGTCCCACATTTCTTACTAACAAATGATTTCCATTCCATAAAACATATCAATTGTCCACAATATATAACAAGTATACCATAATTCAAATACACCATACACCATAAGTTGTGATGTGGCCTGCACTTGGAGTTTGAATAATATGTCAACATCTAGATATAGAAAAATAAACCAAAATGCTTATTAAAACAAACATTTTCTCCTCTCTTTTTTTAATCAAATTGTCAGCACACTCAACATCCATCAATTGCACATGGAAATAGGCTAGAATTTCTTTGTTTATTTTCAACAGTAGAATCTTTCTCATAAGATAATCATGAGCGCAAATAATAGAATCACTTTCCATCATTATTTTCCTAAAAAGGGGTCCCACCTATTTAGTATTATCTTAAATGTATATAAATCATAATGCATCGCAACTCATTTGCAGACACGTATTTCATGTTGAGATTTTGGGCGTCAACACCTTGGATAATAAATAACTACTTATTTACTATATATATTATATAACTACTTATTTACTATATATAGTATATAACTACTTATTATTATAGGAGAATGTATTCCCAATGTTTCCAAAACATCAATAGCTATAACTCTTTGAATTCTCAGGCTCCAACCCCCTGATTCTCAGGCTCCAACCCCCTGATTCTCAGGCTCCAACCTGGAGGAAGTTACAACTCCCTGAATTATCTGGATCCATGAACTAGAAGGAGGCTACAACCCCCTCATTCTCAAGCTTTGATCTGAAGGAAGCTCCAACTCCCCGATTCTTCGACTCCAACCAGAAGGAGGATACAACCCGCTTTCCTTGCCCCATCCTGCCACCTTAAAATATAAGTGTATACCAACTGTCACTACCACAATCACTGCCACTACCAATGCCACTGTCACTACCACTATCATTGTCACTATCACCGATACTCAGCCATATCCTCACACATGGATCATATACCAAGAACACCTCTCAATTAGATTTCCAACTTCACCAACACATTCCTCTACCAAGCATGTACCAAGCTCACCAGCATACCATCACAAGATATGTGTCTCAACCATGTACCATACCAAGCATCAATTGTGTAACACAACATGTACCATAATAAGTGCATCAACCATGCACCAACTCATGTACCAAAGCGTGCATCAACCATGCACCAAAACCTGTACCAAACGTGTACCAAATCATGCAACAACCAAAAC
>ML781426.1:96723-110304 GCA_009831015.1 Picea engelmannii | reverse complement strand
AATAAATGTCTCATACTAAAGTGAATGTCTTAAGTTTGTCTCAAAGCAAGCCAAGGAATGGAACTATTTGAAAAGGTTGATTTTGTAGCTCATTATAATTATCAAGATTCTAATAGGGGCCCTTTAAATTTTGTAAAAATATAAGGGGAATTGTTGGGGCCCAACAGTCATGTATGCAGTTGGTGACTTTTCATAAAATACGAGTGTTCTTATGTGCTTGTTTGTTTACTACGTGATTATTCATTTGTAAATGTTATGATCTATTACTTGCAAGTGTTGTATATGAATAATGGTGTTATTTTGTTAATGTTGTCTATTATGTGAGTATGATGTGAGTATTTAGCCTAGTATTTGTATATGTTGAGTATGCTAGTTGATAAGTAACTTATGTTAATATAGTCTTGGTAGTTGGTCAAGAGTTTCTTGAGGGAGGCTAGAAGTATCATGCGTGCAGAAAGCGGTCTATGTGTACAAGTGACTAGTTTCGATGTGTGCGTTGGAGCGTAGTCTGCACGCTCAAGAAAGCAAGACCTACAAGAAGAATCAGAACAATCATGTACATTATGGTATTAAGGTGCTATATATGGATATGCATGTAGTAGTGATCGTAGGCTTGGAGTGGTATTATGCTCTATAATTTCGTTGTGCTTTGTATGCTTGAGTGTATAGTTTTATTTCAAGTTACTTTTGTTGTTATAATCTGTATAAATAGGAGGGAATGTGGTATGGTGCGAACCATCTTGGGTTCTGTGAATTTCTTCGAGTGATTTCGCACAGTTTAATGTTAATTGCACACTAGAATTTTTTATGTATCGATGCTCAACAAGTGGGTAACATTATATTATAGTATCAGAGATGGAGATGGAAGGATTTGTGAGACATGGTCGGCCTCGGAGTATGGGGACATTACATTCTGGTATCACGACCATTGGTTTGACACTAGACTTATATGGGCTAGATATTAGCATGGAATAGACGTGTGTGTTAAGTATTGGTGTTGCGCAGTGCAAATTTTATCATGCGCGGAAGCTACTGGTGTGTGGTGCAAAGTTGTGATGTGCAAAAAGTATTTATATGCGGTGTGTGCACTAGAATTTGGGATGTTAAAAACATCCAAGGAATTAAAAGAAAGGATTTTGACAAGATGCTGCAGAGTTTTCATGACGTTGTCTCGTGAATTCATCTAACAAATCTTGTTGCATGCACATTTTGCAGAATTATCAGCGATTAGAACATGACATAATTAGCACAGAAAGTCAAAAGCATGGAACATGCACATAGGACTACAATGTTGATGATGAGTTCAAGGATTTGTATGTCGGTTTGGTTGTTGAAGGTACAAAATCCAAGGAAGAACTCATAAATTTTGTAGAAACCACAAAAGGACTACAAAAAGATGTCCAAAACTATAAAGCTAATAATGAAAGGATTATGAAATCCAAGGAGCAAAAAGATGACTTCAATGTCAAATTGATGCAAAGCTTGGAAAAATAGAAAAGAAAATGGATAAGGAGAGAGAGTCAAGTAGGTCAAGAAGTCGTAGGTCTCATGATGAGAAAAGAAGAGAAGAAATAAGTGATAATAGGAATCATCATCACTCACCAAAGCATTTATTTAGGAAAGCACATAGTAGGTCAATTCCATCTCCTCAAAAACCGTACAATAGAAGGACTTGGGTGGATGAGTTACAGGGAGAAATGAATAAGATCAAACCTCCTACTTTTGATGGTGAGCATAAGAATGATGAAGATGTAGAAACTTGGTTGTTGGGTATGAGGAAATACTTCCATATACATAATTACTCCTCACAAGCAAAAGGTCAAATTTCCATTTATCGGCTCAAGGGGAGAGCATCAATGTGGTGGGATTAGTATGTGCAAGTGCAAAACATTGATGATAAGAATTTACTTGGAGAGAATTCAAGTGATATTTTGAAAATAAATTTTTAACCAAGTGTTACTATGATAGGAAAATGAAGGAGTTATTTTAACTCAAGCTCAGAAGCATGACCATTGAAGAGTATGAAAGAAGATTTTTAGAATTGATAAAATATGTTCCTTTCATCAAGGATGAACAGGTGAAGATTCAGTGGTATCTGAGTGAATTTCCCTTATTTATCGGTGATAAGATACAGTATGATAATCCAAAGGCATTGGAAGATACCATAAGATGTTTTAATTGTCTATATGACCAACAAAGGGGAAGAGTGACTTTCCAAAAGGCTTGGGAAGACAAGATGAACAGAAAGGTGGAACAAAGGAAGAAGGGGACTAAGCCACCATTTTTCATAAATATTGTGCAAGGACAATCGACTCCCAAGGATTCTAGAATGACTAAGTTAGTGGGATAGATCCAAGGCAACAACTTGTTCAATGTTGGGGTTGTGGTGGAGATCATATGTTTAGAGATTTCCCTCAAAGAGGTGAAAAAGTGAGGACTGCAAACAGTGTACAAAAAGATGTGACAATTGAGCACATGGGTAGAAGTGTATCTAGGATTTACATGGCACTGGTTAAAAATAAATCTAATTTTTTGTCGCATATGATCGAGGTGGAAGTAATATTAACGAACAACCTGTTTCTATTTTAATTGATTTAGGAGCTACTCATAGTTATCTAGATCCTAATATGATGGAAAGATTCTAATTGTCAAGAAGCAAGCTTGGAAAACCTTGGTTGGTGTGATTATATATAAGGGAAAAAAGGAAAATTAATTAGATGGTCAAGGCATGTCCAATGGAGATGAATGGACTGCACACAAAGGCTAATTTTAATATCGTACCTTTGGGCTCGTATGATTTCCTCATTGGCATGGAATGGTTGGAACAACACCATGCTCTCCTGTATTGTTACAATAATGATTTTACTTGTTTGGATGAGGAAGGAAACTTAAGAAAATATCAAGGCATTCCAAGGGTTGTATCTATCAGAGAATTTTCATCCTTGTAATTGAATAAAAGTTACAGGAAAGGATGTCAAGTATTTGCAGTGCACATGGAGGAGGCACCCATGGATAAAGTGCCAAGTGTTGAAGACTTCTCCATACTGAAAGAATTCAAGGATGTATTTAAGGAGGTACTGGGGTTTCCACCGAAAAGAGATATTGATTTCTTTATAAATCTGATGATGGGAGAAACTCCTATATCAAAGACTCCTTATAGGATGAGTACGCCATAATTGAAGGTGTTGTAGATACAACTTGAAGAGATTTTGAACAAGGGGTAGACACACCCAAGTGTGTCACCTTGGGGTGTCCCAATATTGTTCATGAAGAAGAAGGATTGTATGCTCAGACTTTTTATTGACTTTAAGCAACTGAATAAGGTAACAATGAAGAAAAAGTATCATTTTCCAAGGATAGATGACATGTTTGATCAGCTACGGGGCGCAAGGGTATTTTCCAAGATTGATCTCAGATATGGATATCACCAGGTGTTACGAGGAAAATATCTCTATGGCATGGGGTAAACCACAATAGATGGAATGACTATATAAATAAACTCTAATATCAAGTATGATATATAAATGAAATGCTAATAAGACAAGGCCAAGAGCTTACCTCATTCGGACGTTCGATGAAGACTGTCGTTGAGAATGAAACTCAAATATTTATACCTACAACTTGTCCTCAACAACCACGATATGCAAGCATATGGTGATAATATATAATGTTAGCATATGAAATAGCATAATCCATTAACATGCATGAAAAATACGCACATGGAATAATAATTCAAATATTTGGAAGATATCAATTGGATGAGAAAAGAGTATTTCTATTAAAATAATCAATAGAAGTATACAAGACAAATTTCTATGTCGGCACATCTCAAAACTGAGAAACTAAGTCCCTTCCAGCTATGCCTCCACCACTTCAATTCTCCACCAAAGGAAAGCTCATATAAAGGAGACAATGAAGTTCTCCATCAAAGAGGGAAGAACTTGGGGGTTGAACAATGTGTTCATACTTTCAAGGATAAAGGGATGCAAACTCAATGTGAAGTGAAATTTCTCCAGAGTATCTTTGCTCTCAAAATTCGCATTATCTCCTCTTCCACAAATTGGATATGGCTCAATTTATATCCTTCAAATTGAACTGAAGGGCCGAGTCAAAACATTTCCAGTATATGGAAGGTCAAGGATCATGGATCTTGTGATGTGACATGGAAACCCGACACAATTTTTAATTTTGAGCACCAAACTCGAAGTACACGGGCTGTAGTGGTGCAACCTATGTATATGCATGCTATCTAACTAGTAGGACGTGTCTATGTGGAAAAATGTGATTTTTTGGATATCGAAAGTATAAAAGGGGACTTCAAGTATGCATAGGGAAATGGAAAATCCATCCAAGCAATTTGCATGGGGTGAGGAAAAATTTTCTATAACAGATGCCCCCTAATGTGTGAGGTCAGAGGAGTATCTACGATGGCTGAAATACATTATAATTCCCAGAAGTGGAGTAATAGAGACTCAGATGAAAGTGCTAGTTACTCATGAAGATATTACAATCCATAATGACTTTGTACACATGGATGCCAATTTGAATTACATTGCAGATCCATGTGGAAATATACCAAATAGTTTTTCATGGTCATGAATAGGAAATACAAAGTAAACACATGCCATAGTCATGAACAAGGCCCAGTGGAAACGAGTCTCAAAATCAATTTGAATATATTTGTATACAATGGAGTACAATCTGATCTCCCATGATCACTGAAGTCATATGGAACCTGGCCCAATGGAAAAAAATTAGGAAAGTTGTTACTATAAACTGATGCTCCATGTCTTTGACACTATTTGCCAAAGGTGCAAGTCTACATCATGTGGATAGAGGAGTTTACGTCGAATAGAATGAGACTTCATTTGACTACCGATGATTAAGGTATACCATTAACAAACACAAGACAACCTACCGATAATGAAAGTAGGTATCAATGAACCGAGTACATTCTTAAAAGTGTGAATAAAGGTGTTGAGATCGAACACTTGAAGAATCCATCGATCATGAGATATTGATGTATTCCCAATTGTCGATAGCAGGAGAACTTTCCACTGATGACTGCAAGCCTCTAGGTACTCATAAGACTCTAGGTCTCATTTCCATAATAGATGAGTTGAAGTCGATAGAAGGAGACCCACTAAAAGGAGAGAATTAAGGCATCTCTCACTAGTCAACACAAGGTACAAAGCAATAGCTTGATGATTTGGAGGAACTCAGACGAAGAGGATGTTCATGAACCAATGACCCTATGCATCTTTCGCATGCACCGGATGCAAGTAGTGCATGAAAAAGACCCTGTGAATAGAATCAAATAAGTAATATTGATGGCAAAGGTGAGGAAACCAACAATAAGGATAATGGAATCCAAGAAACTACATAAATCCCAATGTGTGAATAGATTTATTGTTGTCGAAAACAAGGGAAACCCCCAAGTCAGTGACCAATAAAGAGACGTCGATTGTTGGGTTCAAGGTTACCTACCTACAATGAAAGTACTACAACTTCATGTAACTCTGAGACACATTGAGGGTATGGTCAACATGCAAAGTCAAGAGTTTTGAGAAATGGTTGACATAGGATTATATACTTCCTTTGAACAAGAGCATGAGTCATATGGAGGACTCTGGTAGCATAGACTTGATCATGAAACTTTGTGATGCAGGAGGCATCAATCAAAATCTCCATAGGGACTAGAAGAATAACCATTTGGAGGAGTAAACTCTAAGTAACAAGCTCATCTTCCTAAGTTCGTGCTAAATCCAAACTTGGTATGACAAGTGGACTCAAAAATTTGTGCTCTATGCAAAGGCGACACAATTGCTGACAATATGAGATAATATTCTTTTCCCACCCGTCTTTTTTTGTTTTTTTCATAGGAAAATGAATGTTATGATACAAGAGAGAAAATGAGTGTTTCCTGTACGCAACTAGCTCCAAATAGTGGAACATACATGTGCTCAATGCAAGGAAGTGCATGCGGGGCATGGACACTCAGAGGAATATTTCCTCTTAGGGTACAGGGTGTCAAGCTGCAAATGATATAAACAAGGCTCTCCTTAGCTAGTGATTCAAATTGTTGAGGTAAGAGCCTTATAATGAGAAAGAAAGAATCATAAATAGGATCAATACTGCAAACAAGAGGATGGAATGCAATTACAACTTAACTCAGAAGAATGTCCTTTTCATAAATTTAGTCCCCTAGGCCCGAAAAAGTATAAAACAATACCCAAGAAAACTCTTCTAGCCAATGTTGACTAGAGTGTCCCTTTTTTGTAATTAGTCCATTTGGTCCAAAAAAGGGTTAAACTTACACCTGTTATCACTATGTAAAATTCTTTTGGTTGAGGAAAGCAAATCACAAAGGTAACCACAAAACCACTTTAGAACTGAAACTAGCCTTTTCAGTTTAGAGAGGAATCTCTCTTATCACTTGTTTTCTGGAAAATAAGTTTTCTTTTAAGGATCAATGTCTAGGTATTTGATTAGATGAAGATATTTATAAAGTTTGTTGGAAAGAAGGAAAAGGAATATGTTGGGAATGGAGTCAGCTTTGAAGCAAATGGAACTATCTATGACTGGTGGTAGAACTATCAAGGAAGTAGAGGCTAGATATGTGATAATATTTCAATTTAAATACTATTGTTTAATGATGGAAGAAAGAGGAAACAACTAACCACATTATTAGCACTAGCTAGGGTGAATTTTGATCGAGTTAACAAGAGATAAGAGTACTTAATTGCTTGAATCTAAAGCATCAATATTAGATGAATTCCAGGCCATTACTTTCAAATTTTAGTATAGAAAGGTTGCAAATGAAATGAGAAAAGAAAACATGAAATACATATATAAGAGAGAAACACACACTTCAGATCACCACCACAAGAATCTCTGGTATGAATAGCATTGTAATTCTGACTAATATTCCATTATAATTTATAAAGATTACAAAATGCTCAAAAGAAATATCATCTATGATTCTTCCAACCCCTTAGTCAATCAAAATTACAAATATATATAGAAAATACTCTTCCCCAAGATGAGTAGGTCGAGCTCAACTCCTTCCCAAAGTTGGATATGGTTATAAAATTATAGCAACACGTTTAGAACTGCTTGCTAGGAAATATGAATCAATTTTATGGAAAATAGGGGTCGAAGATAACAACATATCTCTCAAACCATGATATATGTTACAAAATGGAGAGATTTTTTTGTATATGAACCCATTCTTGAGAAAAACATCTTTCAATTTTCAAAAATTCCTCTCCATAGTCTCAGGATCCGCGCCCAAAGATAATGACTAAAATAGGAAATCATTAAATGTTTAAATATGAAAAATAGGTTGTAAAGATCCATTCTAATATTCCAAACCATGACACTTGTGAAGAAATGGAGAGATTTTTTGTGAATGGGCTCTTTATTGACAAAATCCTCTTTCGATTTTCTAAAATTCCTCTCCAGAGTCTCGGGATTTGTGCCCAAAGATGATGACTAAAAAAGGAAATCTTTAAATGTTTAAATATGAAAAATAGATTGTAAAGATCCATTCAAATATTCCAAACAATGACACCTGTGAAGAAAATGAGAGAGGATTTTGTGAATGGGATCGTTTTTGACAAAAGCCTCTCTGTCTTTTCATATATTCCTTTCCATATGGTCAGAAATAGAGTTTGAAGTTGACTACAAAAATACTCATTTCCAAAACTTGCATAACAAAATTGTGTAGCGAACTTCTAGAGCGGATTTCCTTTTGACATTTTCTTCTATTGTTTGGATTTGATTGATGGATGAAGGTCACATATTGATAGTTTGACACTTGATATGATGATAAGCATCCCTAGTACCACTTCATTACCCTTTCAAACACTATTTTCTTCAACATCCTAATATATGTCAAATACTCGATTCAGACTTTGACCCTTGAGAAAATTATAGGACACTAACAACACCAAATAGACGTCCTTTGAAATACATTTAACGAGTGTGAAAGAGGCAAGTTCACTTGACAATATTTTTTCTTTTTGGAGAGTCAAAAAAGAGCTTAAACAAGACTAGAAGGATTATGTTCGAAGCATCATATAATGGGGGAGGCCAAGGCTCCCATGCAGGACTTCTTACGAAATCTCAAAACTCACGCGTAGTTGACACAAGCTTGGGAGAACCCAAACTTTCCAAGCTGAGGAGGATAAAATGCTTGTAGAGGATCCATAATATACAATATCATTCCAATACAAGGAAACCATCCTAGGACTTGGAGGGAGTGTACTCAGAGAGAGTGGAATTCTCCCTTGTTCAGAAGATATAGAACTAGAAATGCTAAGGACATGGTTGAAAGATGCATCACCCTCCAAAAGAAGAGTGGGATTGACTGAGGATTGATTCAAAAATGTCACTTCCTTAGAATTTTCACTCTCCAAGAGAATAGTGGGATCGATCGAAGATTTCATCAACACAACCACTTCTTCAATTGTTGGTTGAATAGGATGCGAGACAACATGGTCAAGAGATGCATGAATCCCCAAAAAAAGAATAGTGTCGGACGAAGATTCCATCAACACGATCGTTGGTTGAAAAAGATGTGAGACAACATGGTCAATAGATGCATCACCCTCCAAAACAAGATTGGTTTCTACCGAAGATTGCATCGGTCCAATTTTTGTATCAACCAAAGAAGGTTGGGAAACCAAAGATGACTCAAAACCCAAAGGGCCACCAGATAAGGATCGTGCTTCTCGTACCACCGCATTAGCAGGGAATGCATGAGTAAGATGATATCCTTTGAAAATCATACAAAGGAACTTGGTATTATGTCCTATACGTCAAGGATTCGCAATCGTATCAATGCCCCCAAAATGACTTGGAGTGGTCGGTGACATGCTCCCAGCATGACTTTCAGAGGCTAGTAGCTCATCTCCAACATGACTTGCAGAGGTTGGTGATATTTGTGCAGTGTAACTAGCAATGACTAGAGTTGTTCCCCCAGCATGACATGTGACGGTTGGTTTTTTATCTTCAACATCACTTTCAGAGGTTGCTGACCTATCTCCAACATGACTAGCAGAGGTTGGTGATAGAATTCTAGTATGAGTCGCAGTGACTAGAGTTGTGTTTCTAGCATGACTTGCAGCAACTGGTTGCAACATATGAGACCAAGGTTGCGGGAAAGACTGATTTTGAGAGATTGCGGGATAGGAATGGTTCTGGTATATGTTATTTTTTTCATAGCATTAGGTTAAGCATGAAGTTCATTCCATTTATCAATTAACTATAACCATAAATGTTGCAGCAACCAAGATCACATGAAGAAGCACCATGCACAAGAACACAAAATATATCCTTGGAAACCCTTCTCAAATAAGGGAGAAAACCCCAGCCAAATCCTTTGCTATAATCTTCAAGAGAAATATCTTTACCTTTAAGAATATCCTAGCACACAAGAGGGTGCACAAAACCTAGAAACCCTAGCGCCCAAGAGAGGTGCACAACTTTGACCAAGAAGTGTGATTGCTGAAATTTCTAAAACTTGCAAGTGAGTGTGTGTCTACAAATGAGAGATTTCCTCTTACTTATATTAGACTTGTCCTATCAACTGAAGTGTCTATTGGCACAATAGGGTTGACTTCACTTAGACATATTAATTTTTTATTATTATAATAATTAATATTAATATTAATATTAATTATCTTTTACAGATTATCTTTAGACACAATAATATAGTTCTGAAATCTACCCTTTACACAATAACTAGGGTTATAGGTAGGTCTAACTCTTGAACAATATATATAGCAAAGGATCTGATACACTCACTAGTGCTCATCCACTAGGGGCCACATCCATAGGGATGCCATAGACTTGAGTCACTGCATTACACAGATGAGCTAGGTCTCACACATGCACTTATCCTCATCCATAGTCATTTCCGCTCTACAGATCTTCTTTCCCACTGCCACCAATAGGAGGATCATCTAGAGTCTTCACATCAACTATGTTGCTTATTCATAGGAGGCCATCACATCATCTTCGTTCTTATTCTCATGATGATGTGCCTAGCTCTTTTTTGGATTTCCCTAACTCATCAGATCACTCTTACATCAGATAATCATCTAGAGTTATTCTCTCTCACGTCATGGAGGAGGCCATATACATTCCTAGCCCCTATCCTAGGCTGGAACCACGAACCCTTTATTAAGGGATTTCTCTCAAGTTTGTAAGATGAGAGTAAGACTTCACATAGCTACTATATTCCACATCTCATAGGTTTGTAGGATGGAGGATGTATCCTATAGTTGCATTCATTAACACTCCCTCTTATCTAGGGAGGCATTCTCCATCAAGCCAAGTCTCATACTGATGTACTCTGAGTTTTGTTTCTGGCTAATGTTATCCATACTCCCTCTCAACTTAGAAGGAGTTCTTCACCAAGTAAATGTTTGGTGTAGAAGTTTGCAGTATGCTCAAGTGGAGAAGAGTATTGCAAGTATACAATTTTCTTTTGCATCATATCTCTGATATAAGAAAATTTATCTCTCTGTGTGATAAACCATGAGGAAGTTTTGGGTTCTGTAAGGAGCTTCATATATGGCTCTCTGTCATCAACATTCTATCATCAACATAGGATCTACCTCATGGTCAAGTAGATATGTCGGAAGTATGTGAAGCCACATTGCTTCGCACACTTACTGCTATATATATATATATTTGTCTCTGGTGCACTTAAGGCTACAGAGTTATGTTTCTTGCTGCAATAGGAAATCATGGAAGATTTCAGGGTAGAACATCAACAGGATGTGTTCTTCCGGTCCACTGTACTTTCTGCTCAATCTGAATCGACATGAATCAAGTCTGGTGTTTAACCGGATATATCAGTGATCCAATCAAATGTGGATTGGTCTCGTCTTGAATCAACATCAATATTCTTCTTTAAATCCATCACAGTGGATTTGTATTTTGTCATACTTATTGTCCCAAGAAGTAGTGTATCAAAATCAAAAGTCAATGCTTGCTAGTTTTTTTTTTTTTTTAACAACTAGGCTTTCCAAGTAAGTCATCGGGATCAGGTTCTTGTCACCAACACTGTATAGGTTTGGATCAGCAACACTCTTGCTGAAATCCAAACTCATCAAGAATCTATCTATATGATATAGATTCCAAATCATGGATGGTGGTACGGATGGAAGTGAATCGGTTCAATGGGTCATGTGTCTCATCATGGACAACTCCCTCTGTTTATGAGAAACCTATTTCTATGGATATTATTTTGTATTTCTTGATACTTCAATCAGTTGCATGCTTGATCTTATAGATCCACTTGGAAGCTACCACATATTTCCCTTTCTGGTCCTTGAATAATATTGTATGCATCATTCTTTAGGACGTACCGGTATTCTTCTATTATGGCATCTTCCCATATGGGTTCTCTTTTTTCTTCTCTAATACAAAGAGTCTCATCATCAATTAAGTGTCTCATGACTGAAGGATACTTCGGAAAAACTCTTTTTTCTTTCTTGGAATGTGCCTTGAGAAGCTTGTATGTTTCTCTGACTCTAGCAGAGTGAGTTTAGGTAGGCCTTTTATGCCCTATTGCAATATCTTTGAACATATTAACTGGAGCAACTGGAATAATGTCTTTCTCCCTCTAAATTACTGAAGGGGGAGAAGGTATAGTCTTACTGTCAATCTCCATCTAATATTCTATGGATCTTTGAAATATTATCTCTTCTTCAAGGACAACGTTCCTACTTGTCTCAATCTGTTTCTGATCAGGGATGATGATCTAGAATGTCTTTGAAGATTCATTATATCATTTCTTTCTAAAGGATCTAGCTTGGACTTCTTCTCTTTGGGTAAATGAAGATACATTGGGCACCCAAATAACCTGAAGTGTTTAATCTCAGGCTTCACTCTCGTGAAGGCTTCTATTCTGGTGAAGAATCTTGTTCTGAACATATACTGTGTCATGCATGATTTTGCCCATGAAATCATAGAAAGGTTATGATCATGCATTATTGCATTGATTGTCTCAAGGATGGTTCTATTCTTCTTCTTTCTCATATAGTTTTGACTCCCTATGAGTCAATGTGACTCCCTTTGAAGGATAAGCATCGTCCTTTTTTCTTGACTTGTCTGGAACAAGAAAACAAGAGGAACCAAAACAAGAATATCTCCTAAAGGAGAATAATGAGTACATCTCTAGAATAAAAACAATTTGAAGGATTGTTATCACAGCTACAACACCTATTTGTAATGTAGCAAACTTTAGAAATATAAGTTAAACGAATGACAATTACAAAAATCAAACCTTGAGTCTTCACTTCTAGTGTGTTGCTTTTCTTCCAAGTCTCCTTCACTCAAGATAACAAGTGATTTATTCAACCTGTCTTTTGTAGTAGGAAAATATTCTATCTTGACAAAAGGTTGGGTTAGAGAACAAACTCTATGATCTGAACTTTAATCCATCTAATATCCTGACTTTAATTTTGACCAAAGGTTAGTATGATGGTCATAGCTTCAACATGCAACCTAGATCAAAATAATGTCATAACAAATAGATGCATATCAGAATAATCAAACCTGGGTTGCATTATTCCTCTGAATGTGTTGGATCTTGAGATCCTTCTATATCTATGGCAAGAGATCTTTTTTCCTGCAAATACCCTTTAAATATTAACAATTTAAACATATGTGAGTACATACCTTTGATATCATTTGCAGGTAGTGGCACCATCTGGTAACAGTGATAATAACTCTTAAAAGAATTCAAGGGTGACTGCAACTGGTACAACAGTTGATACTTCAATTGATACCGCAACTGATTCTGAAACTGCAACTACAACTGCAACTGCAACTTAGGGTTTTATGAGGAAACTCTAATTTTTTCAAACTTCAAATTTTGAAATTTTGATCCAGGGGATAGATGCGTTGGGCTGAGGCGAGTAAGCTGGTGCAATCAGATTTTGAAAATCCAAATTTTACCCCCTCAAACTTGACCAACGGATTTCTAAACTGGTGCTTCTAGTTTTCTGGTACTTCTGGTTTTCTGATACTTCTGGTACTCTAGTACTTCTGGTTTTCTGGTACTTCTGGTACTTTGTGAAAATTAGGGTTTCACTTTTTCGGAGATCTACCCACTGAAAAGGTGTGCTGAAGGTGCCAAAGAGTTCCTTGGGATAGGGCACACTTTTCTAGAAGGTTTTGAGGTTGGAAATCTTCTTCAATAAAAAACCCCTAATTTTCACGTACGGCACCAGTGACGTTATTCCTTTTTTTCTTGTGGAGAATGCTTGTGAAATAAGTTCTTTCAAGACCTATGCTCTAATAACATGTTATTGTTTTCATAGCATTAGGTTAATCATGAAGTTCATTCCATTTATCAATTAACCATAACCATAAATGTTGCAGCAACCAAGATCACATGAAGAAGCACCATGCACAAGAACACAAGATATATCTTGGGAAAACCTTCTCAAACAAGGGAGAAAAACCCAGCCAAGTCCTTTGCTATAATATTCAAGAGAAAGACCTTTACCTTCAAGAATATCCTAGCACACAAGAGGGTGCACAAAACCTAGAAACCCTAGC
>ML781426.1:59715-82114 GCA_009831015.1 Picea engelmannii | reverse complement strand
ATCATCCCTCAAACAGCAACCACATCAAACGACGATCTACGGATCACAGTTGAACCAGTAACCCCAAATCCTACAGGTGGTGACGTACAAGAGATTGTCCGCCAATCTCTCTTAAGAACACATAGTGCCTTCGCCCGTTTAAGACAACCAAATCGACCTTTGGACCAACCATTAGATTTCTTTGATATCAGAGAACAAATTGGAGGCACTAACCTCACTTTAAACCCTACAGATCCAATCCTCACTCCTACAGCAAGAGGATCTGGTATACCACCCTCACCACCTCCATCATCCCCTTCTTCTTCTCGAGAAGACTCGTCTGACGAAGGAAGTTCCTCTTCCCAGCCTTCCACACCATCCACACCAATGGCCAACCAGAACAATCCTGCCAGAACCTGGCTCGACCAAGATGCAGTAGCCATACCCAGGCCTCAACATCCCTTACCCAAACATCCGGAGAAGTGGCTCCCCAAGTTTGACCCTGACTCTAAACAGATCGTCGAAGATCACATTAAAAAGTTTATGTTAGCCATTAGACTCTGTAATGTTGAGCATGAAGATGTATTCTGTAGGTTTTTCCCCTATACTTTCGAGGGCAATGCCTCTACCTGGTACTTTGCCTAGCATCCCCATATGATCGTGTCATGGGAGAAGTTCGAATCCTGCTTTCTTGAGAAGTTTGGAGACGATAAGTCCCCAGAGTTTCTAGTCATGGAGCTTTCTAATTTAAGAATGAACCCCAAAGAGAAAATCAAATACTTTAACCAAAGATTCTTAACACTAAAGAACCGAATCCCTACGGATTCAATGCCTGCTGAGAATCTTATCATAGCATACTATACGAAAGCCTTACATCAAAGTATAGCCATTTGGGTAAAGCGATCTAAGAAAGCCACATTGTTAGAGGCCTTCAAAGAGGCCAGTCAGATTGAGAAAGACATCCTTAGCTTAAAAGACACTACTAGCAACGAAATAGAGACTAGTTCATCTTCCAAAAAGAAAATCGAAATCCTCCCTAGACCTGCCCAAAACAAAACGCAACCTGAAAGCTCAGATTTAGAAAACTTAACAAAAGTCGTTCAAAAACTGTCAAATCAAGTTATAGATTTGAAAAGGATGGTCAAAGAAGCTTCTTTGAGCAAAGGGCCTTACAAACCCCCGTTTAGGAAGCATTTCCCCACCAACCGACCTAATTCAAATACCGAGGGCCTAAATCTAGAAAGCCTGCAATTCGCTCTTCAAACGATTCTAGAAGCCCAGGATAATTTGATGCCTACTGAGATTCCTGAGGAAGTGGTTGAACAAGAGACAGTTGAAGAAGATGAATCTTCTCCGAACATCTTTGGACACTTCTCGGATAGCATTTTTCAAGCTAATTTTGAGACAGTACATCCCTACAATACTAGGAGTAAGACAGCAAACAAACCTTCTTCTAAAAATACCACGACTTCACCTCCAAAACAGTCTAAATCAGCTGAGACTAAACAGAGTCATGTAAACCCTAACTTAGATTATGATTTATTTGAAGATCTAAAAAAGTTAAGGGCTAACATTTATGTTTATGAATTATTAAAATTTTCATTTCTGCTACAAAAAATGTTACAGAATATCACAGAGAATAGAAAAAATTGTAATCCAAGCAGTAACAAAGGCTTTCAGAATAACCCAAAAGTTCTTCAGAAGGCCTTCACTAAGAATACTTATAATCCTCATGAGAAGAGAGACCTTCCTGTAAATAATGTAACAAATGTAGATAAATTAGCTTTAGAGGCTGCGAGTAAAAAGCCACAAGCTTCCACCATTAGCAGTCGCAGAAATGTACCTCCATTTTTGTTAACTTTTGAAATCTTTAATAGGAACGTGAACAATTGTATGGTAGATTCAGGAGCGTCATCCAATGTAATTCCATGGTCTGTGTGTCAGAAGACTAATGTTGAAGTTGAACCATTCACCTTAAAGATCATCCAACTTGATTGAACTAGCGTTAAAGTTATAGGCGAATTAAGGAATGTGCTTATAAGATTATCGTCTAACCCCAAAGTTCATCAAGTGATTGATATTATTGTTGTGGATATTCCAGAAGTTTATGGTTTGTTTTTAAGCAGAGACTGGTCAGAGAAACTACACGGTTATTTCGCGACAGATTGGTCTCACCTGTGGCTGCCCGAGAACGGCAAGCCCATCAAAATCAAGGTAAATCATGAATGTTACCTAAAGTTCACAGTGACAGATTTAAATGATCCCAATGAACCATTTACACCTTCTGTCGATTCACCCGAAATATAAGGGATGGATACCTTTTTCGGAAATTTCACAGCCGAGACTTCAGCTATCACTAACCTGGAGCAGCAGTCCGAGATTATGGCATATATGAAGCTAGCAGTTTCTACCCAAGGGTCGCATGCACCCAACAAAAATCAAATATGGTCTCTTTACTTTGGCGGGTCAAAGTCCAAGGAAGGAGTTGGTGCGGGCTGCGTTATTATTGATCCAGCAGGTAACAAAACCCTGATTGCATGCAGGTTAGAATTTGAATGTACAAAAAACACAGCAGAATATGAGGCTTTATTGCAAAGCCTCAGAAAAGCATTAGATATGAACATTCAAAATTTGACTGTCTTTGGCGATTCGGAAATCGTGGTTAGACAGGTAAGAGATTCTATCCACTGTTTATCCCCTCATCTCAAAAGCTACCAATCTGAGGTATGGAATTTGATGAATAAGTTTTATGCTTTTAACATAAATTCTATTCCTAGATTGAATAATTCGGAAGCCGATTTGTTAGCTAACGTAGCTTCGAAAGTCTTTCCTGCAAAAGGCTTGTCCCCAAATGCATTCTCCGTCAAACTGTTGTTCATGCCATCCGTTCCCGACAACATCATGAATTGGAGAGTCTTCGACGACGATCAACAAATTATTAGTTTCCTACATATGGAAGAAACTTTCCAAGGCACAGTAATCGGCGAATGCACTCATGACGAGAACCTTCGCAATTTCACGGTAATACCATATCTGAGATCTCCTGAATCTTCATTGGACATGGTAAATTCTATCCCTAAATCTGTAGTTAGATTAGAAAAATTTTATGATCTTCAAGACAAATTCAAAAAATCGGTCAACTGTAAAACAAACAGTTCCTCTTTATTGTATGAAAAAGTAAACTTGGGAACTAATGATAATCCACAGTGCATTAATTTAGGGGTGGGGTGTTCTGAACAAGAGAGAGCTGCATTTATTAATTTGTTTCAGGAATTCAAAGATGTTTTTGCATGGACGTATGATGACCTAAAGACCTTTGACCCTAACATCATACAACACGCCATTCCTATGAAACCCCAAACCTTGTCGTTTCAACAGAAGTTAAAAAAAAATGCACCCTAAACTTGAACCGACCATCAAAAAAGAATTAAATAAACTCCCGAATGCTAAGATCATTTTCCCAGTTAGGCACATGCAATTGGTATCTAACTTTGTCCATGTCCGGAAGAAAAGTGGTGAAATCCGACTATGTGTCGATTTCTGAAACCTTAATCGAGCGTCTGATAAAGACAACTACCCTGTCCCACCCATGGAACAGATCCTTCAACAGGTATCTGGTTCTGAAAGATTATCCTTATTGGATGGTTTTTCAGGGTACAACCAAGTCCTAATGTCTCCTCCAGACCAACTTAAAACCACCTTCCGCACTCCATGGGGGCACCTACGCATATAGGAAAATGCCCTTTGGACTCATTAATGCTGGTGCCACTTTCCAGAGAGCGATGGACGTCTCTTTCCGAGGCTTAATCAATCAATCTGTTGTAGTTTACCTAGATGATTTTATTGTATTCTCAAAAAACAAAATTGATCATCTAGCTCATTTGAGAGTCGTTCTACAGCGATGCCGTAAATACGGCATTTCCTTGAATCCTAAAAAATCTATCTTCACTGTAGAACAAGGTAAGCTCTTACGATTTATTGTGTCAAGCAAAGGGATGATTATCGACCCTGAAAGGACTCAAGTCAACTCGAAACTTCCCCCTCCCTCGTCAAAAAAGTCTATGCAGTGTTTCTTAGGCCAGATAAACTTTGTCAGGAGATTCGTCCCCAGTTTCTCAGAAATGGTGAGACCTTTATAGAATTTAATTAAAAAGGACGCACAATATCATTGGGGACCCTTAGAAAACCAAGCTTTTAATTCAATAAAAAAGGTCATAATAGACGCTCCTTCTCTCATGAGCTCCGACTTTTCGCAAGACTTCACGCTCTACACATTTGCTTCTGACCGCTCCTACGTTGTTTTCCTAACTCAAAAGAACTCTAAAAACAACGAAGTCTCAATTGTCTTTATGAGCTCTTCTTTCAAAGGCATAGAACTTAATTACCCAGCAGTATATCAGCAAGCCTATGTTGTTTTGAAAGCAGTAAATCACTTCCGATCTTATCTTTTGAAATCTAGGATGAAAATTATCGTTCCCTACCCGGCCGTCAGAAATCTGTTAGTGCAGAAGGAACTAGGTGAAAAAAGGGAAAACTGGGTCACCTCATTACAAGAGTATGACATAGAAATCACCCTAGCACAAATAGTGAGAGGCCAAGGGCTATGCAAGTTAGTCACTGACTCAGCGGCAGGACAACAAGAAGAAAATGATATGTCAAACCCAGGACAGCACAATCAAAATTCAATCTGTTGTGCACAAAACTCTGTCAGTCCCTGGTATGACGATATAAAATTCTGTCTTGAACATGAGTCATCCCCTCGTCACCTGGATCCCACTAAAAGAAGAGCGTTAAGATTAAAATATGCCTCCTTTCAGTTGGTTAATGGTATTATGTTTCGACAAAATTTTGATGGAGTACTAATGCACTGTCTTGAGAAAGATGAAGCAGAAAAGGTCTTACTAGAATTGCACGCAGGAGAAGCTTGTGGGCATTTTGGTGGGGATACCACTGCCCATAAAGTATTAAGATCAGGTTATTACTGGCCTACACTTTTTAGAGATGCTCATGCCTTGTGTCGTAAGTGTATTATTTGTCAAAAAGCATCCGGGCGGATACAGAAACCAGTCTTTCCTTTGCAGCCTGTTTCAGTAGACTCCCCTTTTCAGCAGTGGTGTCTTGATATTATAGGTCCAATCAATATTCCCTCCTCACAGCAGCATAATTTTATCATAACAGCCACAAATTACTTCACCAGGTGGTCTGAAGCTACCCCATTAAGAGCTATAAATACTAGTCAGGTAATTGCCTTTTTAAATTCGAATATTATTACTCGTTTTGGTATCCCTGACTGTTTAGTATTTGATAACGCTTCTTATTTTTCGTCTCTTGAGATGAGTGAGTTCGCTCTAGAAAAAGGAATTAAATTAAAATATTCTGCCAGCTATTACCCTCAGGGCAATGGATTGGCAGAATCAACTAATAAGAATCTGATTAAAATCATCAAGAGAACGGTATCTGACAATCACAAAAATTGGCATAATGCACTGTTAAACGCAATCTGGGCTGATAGAGTGACTCTGAAAACTATTGTGGGTAACTCTCCCTTCTTTCTCGTCTATGGAAGAGAAGCAATTCTTCCACCACATATTCTTCTTCCCTCACTGCAGCTATCACAGAAAATACAGGAAGTGGACTACACCCCTTTGGAGAATCGAATTAATGCATTATTAAAACTAGAAGAGGTAAGAGCTCAAGCAAAACAAAAGTTAGATCAGCATCAACTTGTGGTTAAAAGTTGGTTTGATTCCAACTCTGCCTCTGACAGAAACTTTGAAGTAGGTGACCTTGTCCTGAAATGGGACAAACCACATGAGGGAAAGGGAGAGCATACAAAGTTTCAAAACTTATGGATAGGACCATTTTTTATTGTTGAGAAGTTGGGTCCCAACTCTTTCAGATTACAGAGTCTAGAGGGGCAGCCAGACACCTATCCGGTGAATGGCCAAGCTCTGAAAAGGTATTTTGCTTGATGAAAACCCTGTGTACACTGTGTAAATATTTTTCTTTTGTTTGCTTTTCTTTTGTTGTTTTGGTTTTGATTTCTCCCTTACGCTTATCAGAATTTACTTTTGGAATACACATACCTGCATTATGAACTGTTCAGACAAAGAAAACAGAAAAAAAATTCCTCTGAAATGACTGCTGAAAAGTTGTCTAAACATCAATTGTGATATGCTTCTGAAATTTACAACCATGTTAAGGAAAGCCTGTTGTTTGAAAGAAGTTTATTGATTTCAATCTGTAATTGAAGCTTGTCATGATCATCCATTTTCTTCTTACGTTGTCCCTGTTCCTTAAGGGAATAACTCAGAAGATGTCTCCCTGCTTTCGAAGGTCAGTTTTGTAAACAAATCATCTCTAGATCTTAATGGAAGACAGTTAAAAAATTCTCTCAAGGTCTGTAATTTGTTAAAATATGTCCAAAATATCATAATTTTCAACATCACCCCGCTCAATTATTTATCTCTAAAAAAACAAATAAATCATTAAAGAGTTGTGGGAACTGCTTGTAAACCCGTCGGGATACTGAACAGGTCTGCTGGTAGCGGGTAAATGCATGCATAACGCCAAGATAACTTCGTCAGGGTACTGAATAGGCCCACTGGCAGCGAAGCAATGTCAGGTATATGAAAATTCGCAAATATGGAATCTCTTGACCTTAAAATGTCCTTTATTATGATCTGGAACTTCTTGGCAGGATACGGATATCAGAGTGGGTTAAATGGCAACCCTGTCGAGGCTATGGACGCATGTTGGCAGCAGTGGCTCTATCAACAGTATTGGAGATTTTATCCTTAATATCGTGACTCGCTTTTATTAAGACTGTTATCAGTTTTCATCTTTTAAAATAACCAGCTGGAATTTTTATGATTGATGACGATGTTTAAACAATTTTCTGATTGTTTTTGAGTTAGAGTTATTCTCATTATCCTAATCTGGATTTGTTCTTCTAGCAGAGATAACTTCTTCTACCAGTATGTCGCCATTGTTGGCAGCCATTTTCATTCTTATCTTTTCCTTATAAGTTGCCTACACAAGGGTTTTGAACCCTCGATACTCATCGCAATTCTTTAAATAAAACGACACTATTATCTTTCTCTTTCGCATACCTGCTTTTCGTTTTCATTTTCACGACTACAAGTGTGAAAACCTTGAGTTGAAAGTCATGTTGATTGCATTAAAATCATCTTTGGATTGTAATAAATCTTTTTGTTTATGTGGTCATAACTCTTTTACCTCCACTCCGTTTTCATTTGACCATTGTCAATATGGTTTCGATTTAGCAATGGTTATATGATATTTTGGTGTCTTTGATCAAATTCTTGGTGTAATGGTTTTATTGAATACATTAATTTTGGGGTCGAATCCTTGGTACAATGCTCAACATATTGGTTTCTTTTAAATCATACAAATGCCATTGTTTATTTAAACATTCGGATCAAGTTTTGGTTATGTATTTCATGGTTTTTAATGATTATGTGATAATCCATTTGACATTTGGTTTACAATGCTTTGGATTGTGATTTGAATGAAACTTTTACCAAGGCGTCGTCGATTGTACATGCCAACATGATAGTTTTGAATGGTTTCAATTTACTACACCACCCTCGCACGCATCAGCATTAACGTTTGATCGTGCATTACAGGCTGCCTTTGTTTGTTTTGGGAAAACCTGCGGGAAAATGGTTCTCTGTCTACCCTGTCAAACCCCCTCACCGATTACCCTATTGACCATGTGCTATCTGCTATGGCTCCTGTAGTGCGAATTGAACCCAATGGCGTTCAAGGTTTGTTTTTATTTGATAACACCCGAGAGGACCTCAAGAGGAATGGGTGGAGGGTTTTTATCGATAAGTTTGAGGGTTTCAACCTTGCAGTCGCTCAGCAATTTTCCCTCACATTCGATGGATGTAGGGCCAAAGTTGGGGACATCCAACTTGAATTGAACGAGGATTTCCTCAGCTCAGTCACTGGTCTGCCAGCCAAAGGGCAGAAATAGTTTAAAAATTCTAAGGTTGATGAAGTATCATGGTCGCTCCTCTTTACCTCAAGGAAAATCAACAGTTGTGATAAAGGTATGCCGGTTACAGCCCTTAAATCTCAATGGCATGATTTGTTGGCTATTATCAATCAATTCATTACATGCGAAGGTAGATACGGTTTAGTTTTCCTTTACCACCTATGGCTACTCATGAGTTTCATAGATTTTCCTTTGAATATGCCACATTTCCTCCTTCACAGTTTGTATAAAATGGATAAATGATTCAAGAGGGAGAAGGTCGACTCCAGCCTCTTCCACCACTATTTAATTAAAATTGTTATAGTCCATCATTTGAGTTTGAGTGGAGACTGTTGGGAAGCTTTCTTGTTGAGGAATGGCTTTGCCACTACTGAAATTGGTCAAGTGGACAAAACCATGGTCACCAAAACCCTTGTCGGGCCTGTCATGCCCCCTCCTACACTCTTACCCTCTGTTGAACCCTCGACCTACCCAAACGATAACCTACCTGACACCTTGCCTGACTCATGTTTAAAAGACAGTGCTAAGCCTATTAAGAGGCCTGCAAGGAAAAAAGGTAAGGGTAACAATGATGTCAATTGCAAAGTTAAGAAGTTTGCACGCTGGGTATCAAGGTGTGCTCATAATAAGCCTAAACAACACACGGTCATAAACCAATTGTATTGAGTGAAGATTTGGATTCTGAAATCGAGCGGTTTCTAACCAAGGAGTATCCATACTCACACGACCTTTGTTCAGTCAAGCCCTATGACTACATGTCAAACCTCCCGTCGTGCCTTAGAGATGACCCCAACTTCCACGGGATCAAGCTTGATAGTGGAACTGCTGGTAATTTAAGAGATCCCTCACCTGTGATTACACGGTTTGATCAACCACAGTGCAATGAATGCAACTCCTGGCTCGACCGATATTATACGGATGTCCCTCTGCTCCAATCCCGAATCAAGTCCTTGGAGGACCAAGTAACTGTGTTAACCAAAGAAAATAATAGATTTCTAGCTATTAATAAAAGGCAGAAGACTACAGGCTCTGTGGTTTTCAAAAATGTAGAGGCGGCCACTGCCATTGTTAACTCAAAAATAGCTTGATCGGATCGTATCCCTGAAACCAAGGTATGGTATTTCAATAATGATTTTAGAATGATTTTGTTTGTTTTGAATTAGCATAAACGATTTGTTTGATTATCATATCTATTTTTGTTATGATGGAATTGATTCAATACGATTATGTTTGTAAATAATAACTAGCTACAGAATCATGAGATTTTGTAGCTAGTCATAAAATTTGAATTTTTGTTGATTTTACAAATAAACACAATCTGAACAGCATGTATTTTTGTGTATCTACAGGTACACACGAATTTCAAAGGGAATTGGATCGATAGTAGCATCTTTCAACATGTTTTTTTTTACACAGTTTTGGATTAGGTTGTTAGTCTTAGATAGGAATAGGAATTTGGGAGATTGTTCCCATATTTTGTGCAAACAGTGTTGATAATTTCCACAAGGAATGTTTTCATACTGTGGCTTTTATATACCTATTATTTTTGTAAACAATCCATCATTGCTTGGAGAGCAGAGACTATGGACTAATGATTATACAGACTCGAATGAAAGTGGATGTTTTGTACGGCTTTAGCTTCAAATTATCATACTTTTATTCAAGTTTTTGTGCATTTCGATTTGTAATCAAATTATTGACTACTTTAGATATCAAAGTTTGTTACAAGTTGATGTGATGTGATTCAAATTGTGTCCATATTTGATGCCTCTCATTTTACTTACAGCAATTACCCTGTTTTAATTTAATGAACAGAAGGTTAATCTTCTTTGTTAAATAAGCAGTTATCTACAAATCTTTGTAGAGGGATTTATCTTGATGTGATTATTTGTAAAATATAAAATTGTTGTTGTTGCATCCTTTACATGTTCTGTCTTTAGCATCAAAGAGCATTGTTGCTTCGTGTTTACATGAGGTATTGGAGAATCTAATGCGGGTTGGCCCCATCAAACAGTGAACGCAGATGCCCATGCACAAGACAAGTAGGCGATGATGATTTCAGGTTAGTTTGCTATTTTAATTTTAATAGTTTAATTAATATGAGAATTCTCTGTAGTTAGATAGATATACAGTACAGATTACTATTTTTATTGCTTAATTATATAGTTGTTGTTTCATTTCTTTTTCATAAAAGTTATAAAAATCCAAAAATACTAGCTTCGTTGTCATAAGACAATTCATATATGATTTTGCAGATTTCGATCAAAATTTGCATTTTGTAAATACTGTATAGGTAACAGAAATACAATATATCAATACATTGTACATTTAATAAGTAGGATTATTATTTCATTAATATTAATTAGCGAACTGTGAATATATATTAGACCTGTATATAGTTTGCAGTAGTTGTTTTTTCACTTAGATTAGTTTCTTTAGCTTAGTTTTTTTACTTTTCTAGGACTTAGATCGGCTAACGGAGCCTCTAAACCTGTCGGAGTGGATTAATACAAACGGATTGGGTTATTTGGACAACCCCGGACTGGATTCACTCCTCCAATTGACGAGCGGTCAATTTCGCCCGTCAACACACATTCTGGAGTGTTGGGAATTTGAGGAGAACCCAAAGTTGTTGAAGACTCTGAGGGAAGAAATCTATGCAACTATTCATTGAGCGGAGGTAAGAATTACCTTGGAAAACCTAAAGGATTCAGGGATACAGAACCAAGACCTGTGCAAGGAGTGCATCAGGCCAGCACTTGGCTAAGTGTTGTGAGAATCCGTCTGAAGGCTTAATCGAGGGGAAGGAGTGCGCCAACGACAAAGTGAGTTCATCTCACAAGCTCAGGAGGAAGAGCATCGAGTTTCCAAGAGGGCATCAGAAATCTACTTAGAAGGGCGTAGGAGAGTCGGGAACCTTAGAGGTTCGATCCCAGAAAAATCTCAGAAGGACTAGCGCAGTCATGCACAGAATTCTTGCAAAAAGTGAAGAAAGGTCGGGAGAAGTCGAAGTCTCGAACAGGGAGAAAAGTAGTGTGCATAAGGAGTAAGGAATTGTTGAAGTCTCTAAGGAAAGAGGAATCTTCCATCATCAAGAGGAGACATGTGGCGAAAGATCAGGGGATTCAAGAGAGAGAGTTCCAAGATATTTTCCAGGAGAAAATGGAAATCTTCGTGAAGTCATGAAGAGTGGAGTGAACCCAGACCGTTGGATATGGAAGGGACACATGGAGGAGACCCACACATTTCATAGAAGTGGTGCTCTAGAATATAAGAGGAGAGTGGAGTGGAGAGACTCATGAAGTACAGAGTTTGAAGCCAATCATAGTTGTTGATTGTGGGGGCGATGGGGACCGTTTATCCTCGCGCCATTTGAATTTGCCAATTCAGAGTTCGGGGAAATGAGAGTTGGTTGTTGTGAGAAAAGGTCGAAACCCAAAGCATCTTTCATGTTTTATCCCAGGGACACAGCCCGAGGTCATATGATAAAGGGGCCTAACACAAAGAACTAGTGCGTCGTCAACTTTCTTCAAAGGGGCCAAGAAGAGAGCCGCAGGGGTTGATAGAGCCCGCACTTTGGAGAAAGAGGGACCTGTGAAAATTGCATTGGGTTCTAGAAAGGAACCGAAGAATTGATTTGACTCATGTGACTAAAAGATCCTAGATCGATAGTTCGAGCAACCCCTCAGAGGAGAGAAGAAATAATGGCGGGGGGTCTTTGCAAGAGTGGTATCATAGCTTGATTTCGCTTGTAGACAACAGGTGAAGGGAAACAAAGTGAGATTCTTTGTAGAGACTATTTCAAGGTGTGTGATAGATGGTAAACAGCCAGGTGGGCTGCAGGTGAAGCAAGATGGTTGTTGAAGGCCATAAGAACGGTCGAAGAGAAGACTTCCTATAGAAAAGAAAAGAAGAAATGGACAAGGAGCTCAGTGATATCCAAGCAGAGATGGAAAAGCTAGCATTGAAGATGCAACAGGAGGAAAAGGTGTGTTGGCGATACTAGTGGCCTTTGAAAAGGACAACCAAGTGGCTTGTTCAGAAGTTGTTGGCCAGAAGGCAGCGATAGGTGTTAAAAAGGTGGTTGAGGCATGATGAAAACCTCAATGCCAAGAGAAATAGATATGGGAGAGGTCTCATAGATTGCCATGTGGGAAATAAGAAGGGATCAGTTGATCTCATAAACCACCAGGAGGGAAGAGGAGACATCCCAAATTTCCAGGTGGGAAAGGGAGAAGAGGTGAGCTCGTCTAAGAGTTCATGTCAGCAAGGGGTGTTGACAGATGGAAAGGAGGTGGAAGAAAGGCCTCATCCATATGAAGATTCATGCGGGGTTGCAAGCCATGTGAATGAAGACGATGAGAAGTTAAATACTTCCATCGCCGAGGAGGAGGATGAGAGGATCGTTCTGGTCATTGGAGGAATCGAAATATTCCTGCCAAGCAGCCGAGGAGAGGCTAGCATATTTGTTGCAGAGGTAGCAGAAAAAGGACAGCGAGTTGAGATTGTCATAGAGGAGAAGGATAAGATATTGAAGTCTGCCCCAACAATAGAAGAGGAGAAATCGGTTGAGTTGCTCGCTCAATGGGAGATGGATTTGAAGTTGCTAGAGGATTGGTTGGACAATCCAAAACCAAAAGATTGCTGCCATGAGATAACCATGCCAGGGGAGACGTGCCAGTCTAAGGAGAAGCCGGAGGAAGATGGGATGGAACCAGCCGAAGAACTAACAGAAGTTAGTCTATCAGGGAAGATAGTTGAGCAGTAGTTAAGTAATGAGCATGTGGAATTGGATTATGCAGCAGAGTGGCTAGTCAGTGTCATAAGAGATGAAGGTATCATGGGAGACCAGTTTGGTCTGCTCATCGACCAATAGAAGGAGTTGCAACCGAGTAGACTACATAAGGAGAACCAACCGACAGAGTAGATGGAAGAAGTGATATAGGAGGTAAGGGAGTTGATGTTGAAATCAGTAGAAGAAGTTGTCAGCAAGGAGAATTTGAACAGAGGAGGACCTCCACGAGTAGCAGGGAAGAAGAAACAACAACAACAACAAAGCAAAGGAGCAAGAGGACAACTCCATAAGAAATTTTGTGATCCAGGAGGATTTCAACAGAGTTGGGAAGCTCATGAACTTCCGTAGCAGTGGAGTATGATGCAAGAGCATCGCTCCACCTCACCACAGGCCAGCTAGTTAGCACGTTGGTGCGCATTCAAGGAAGGGAGATGCATCGTCCTCTCATTTTTCCTTCAAAAGTTAAATGTAATTAAGGCAATTAATGTTGTCGTGCTGGAAGAGCCAAGTTGTGCCTTCGCACAAGTTGTAGATGAGGTCGTATTAAGTGGTTGACAGTAGGAGGGATCTAGATCCGATTCGGATCAGATTTCCACTCATTGTAATCTGGTTCATTAGTTAGGTGTTTTGAATGGTGATTAGACACCAATATCATAGCTTGGAGGGAAAGCTCGTCGAGCGCCTCTTGTATAGATATTTGTATTGTATGCCCAGTAGAGGTTGTTGAGAGGCTGTTGGAGATTGATGAAAAAATCATTGTAAGCCAAGAGGAGAGGTTTTTGAGAGCCGAGACTCAGTTGTAGTATGGACTCATACATTGTGATTGACATTTTTTCGTTAATAGAAAAGAACAAATTCCACTATTTTCAATTTTCTATGTAATGGATGTTTTCTTTGTGAATGTCAGTTATGTTTGTTTATGTTGTAGATGTGTGTATTAGAGTTCATATGCAGGGATAGAGATATAATCCTCTATCTATGATTTTGTTGAATTAGTTATGGTTCTTTAGGCTAAACGCAAGGAGTGAGCGACAGAGTGTTGAAACTTTGTGAGCCAATGCAAGGATCTAGTGTGTATCTTTTCCAACTTCAAATGTCCATCTTCCAAGGCAGATCGTATGAAGTGGTACCTCAATTGTATATGCTTAGTCTTCGAATGGAAGGCTGAGTTATTTGCAAGATGAATGGCACTCTCACTGTCACAATACAACCTGCTATTCTCCTGCTTCTTTCCCAATTCCTCCATAAACCTTTGTAACCAAATCATCTCTTTACTAGCCTCTGTAGGATAAATATACTATGCCTCTGTTGTTGAAAGTGCAACAACCTTTTGCAGTTTCAAAATCCAACTTACTATTGTTCCATGTATAGTAAAAACATACCCTATGGTGCTCCTCCTGTTGTCTTTATCACCTGTCATATCTGAATCAACATATCTTTGTAGAAAAGTGTTTGAACCTCCAAAACATAATGCATGAGTAGAAGTACCTCTCAAATACCTGAGAATCCACTTTACTGCCTCCCAATGTTCTTTACCTGGATTGTTCATATACCTGCTCACAACTCCCACTACATGTGCAATATTTGGTCTTGTGCAAACCATTGCATACATCAAGCTACCAATTGTTGAGGAATAAGGGACCTTGGACATGTATTCTATCTCCTCCTATGTCTTGGGACACATTTCCTTAGATAATTTAAAATGGTTGGATAAGGTGTACTAACTGGTTTTGCATTCTTCATTCTAAACCTCTCGAACACCTTCTCTATGTACTCACCCTGAGACAATGTCAATTTGCAATTTTTCTTGTCTCTTGTTATTCTCATACCAAGGATTTTCTTTGCAGCACCCAAATCCTTCATCGAAATGAATTAGCTAATTTCTTCTTGAGAACATTTATATCTTGCATATTAAACCTTGCAACAAGCATGTCATCTACATGTAATAGCAAGATAATATAGCTTCCATTTTCTAGCTTTTTGAAATAAACACAGTGATCAGAATGACATCTACTATAACCCTGTTTTTTCATAAACATGTCAAACTTCAAATACCACTACCTTGGAGCTTGNTTTAGGCCATACAAGCTCTTCTTCAACATGCATACCAAATTCTCCTTCCCTTTGACCTCATACCCCTGTGGCTGCTGCATATAAATCTCTTCCTCCAAATCCCCATGGAGAAAAGTTGTTTTAACATCTAATTGTTCAAGATGCAAATCTTCTACTACCACAAGACTTAAAATAGTCCTAATTGAATTCATTTTAACAATAGGAGAAAATATTTCATCAAAACCTATACCTTTCTTTTGTGCAGACCCCTTTACAACAAGTCTAGCCTTGTACCACTTTATTCCTCCATCTTCTTCCTTCAACTTGTAAACTCATTTATTCTGCAATGCTCATTTTCCTGCAGGCAACTGAACCAAGTCCCAAGTATGGTTATTTACCAAGGAATCCATTTCCTCTTTCATGCCTTTCTCCCACTTCTTTTTGGTCTCTACCTGCATTGCCTCTTCATAACATTCTGGTTCACTAGAATCAGTCAACAATAAATAATACAATGAAGGAGAGTATCGTTCAGGGGGTATACTTAACCTCGTAGATTTTCTAACAACACTTGCAGGTGTTTGAGGTACATGTTGATGTTTTTGTTGTACATTTTGATCTTTTGGTTCCTTTGGAATATCTTTTTCAGTGATCTCATCAAGCGCTCTGTATTCTTGTTTTTCGTTTTCCTATTTCTTTCCCTGCAACTGATCTTTGTACATGACCTTCTCATTGAATATGACATCTCTACTCCTAATGATTTTGTTATTTTCATAATGCCATAAGCGATAAGCAAAATCATTAACATCGTATCCAATAAAGGTACACTTCTTGGATTTTTCCACAAGCTTTGTTCTATTTTCTTTATCAATATGGACAAATGCTTCACAACCGAAAGTTTTCAAAAAAGAATAGTTTACCTTTTTTCCTGTCCATTCCTCATCTGGAATTCTACCATCAAAGAGCTTGAAGGTCCTTTGTTTATTAAGTGAACAGCAGTATCTACAGCATCTGCCCAGAACTGTAAGGGCAAACCAACATGCAATCTCATACACCTTGCACGCTCCATGATTGTCTTGTTCATCCTTTTTTACACACCATTTTCTTGTGGTGTTCTTGGAACTGTCTTCTCTCTACGAATACCATGGTATGAACAGTAATCATCAAACTCCTTGCTGCAATATTCACCTCCATTATCTGATCTAAGACACTTCAAACTTTTTCATGTCTCATTCTCAACCAAAGCTTTCCATTTCTTAAAAGTATCAAAAACATCAGATTTCTGTCGAATGCAATAAACCCAAGTTTTTCTAGTTGCATCATCAATAAAAGTAACATAATAACGAGATACACCAAGACATGATACCTGAGCTGGTCCCCATACATCTGTATGCACAAGCTCTAACCTTTCATTCTTCTTTTCTTTTCCGACTCTGAGAAATCTAACTCTCTTATGTTTTCCATAAACACAATGATCACAAAACTCCAAATCAATTTGTTTAAGATCTTGCAACAAATTTCTTTTGTGAAGTATTTGCATTCCCTTCTCACTCATGTGTCCTAGCCTATGATGCCACAGTGTTGTATCCACTCCTGTAGAAGCTAAAGAGATAGAAGAGTCAGTATTACCAGCACATAAATACAATGTACCTACCTTCTCTCCTTTTGCTATCATCAATGATCCTTTGATGACCTTCCACGTCTTATCTGTAAATATGTATAAACAACCTTCACTTGCCAACTACCCTGTTGAAATTAGATTTTTCCTTAAATCTGGAACATGTCTTACCTCTTTCAACAACCATTGGTTTCCATTGTGGTGCTTTATTTTTACCTTTCCCATTCCAACATTTTTTCATGGTGCATCATCACCCAAATCAACCTGTCCAAAATCACCTTGAACATAATCTAGAAAATGTTTCCTATGGGTGTGGCATGAAATGAAGCCCCTGAATCTACTACCCAAGACTTAGAAATATTATCTACAGAAAGTATCAAATCATCTTGTAACACATCACCTGTTACATTTGCTTCCTGATTTCTCTCCTATTGTCCATCTCTTTGTTTCTTTGGAGCTCTGCAGTCTTTCTTCATATGTCCTTTATTCCCACAATTCCAGCACTCTATCTTTCCAAGTCTGGATTTAGATTTGCCCTTACTATAATTCTCGTGGTTCCCTGGGCCCTTTCCTCTATCCTTTTGTCTTCCCCTGTTCTCCATGTTCAACGCATTACCTGATGTATCACCTGTGCTTTTCCGTCGCATTTCCTCACTAAGGATAACACCAACAACATCATCAAATTTTGAAGTATTTGAACCAGAGATAGAGTTACTTACAGCCATGACCAAGTTGTTCCACTTTTCTGGCAATGAGCACAATATTAGAAGATCCCTAACCTCATCATCAAAGTCCACTTTTACAAAACTTAGTTGATTAGTAACTGTATTAAAATAATTTAAATGATCTGCAACAGACCCACCTTCTGACATATTCATATTAAATAATCTCTTCATTAGAAATACCTTATTGGACGTCAAGGGTTTTTCATACAATTTATCCAATGCCTCCATCAAAGTCTTCACTGTCTTTTCTTTCAAAATATTGAAAGCCATCGACACTGTCAGGCTCAGCCATTTCGTTTCTAAAGCCTTTCTGTCAAGAATCTCCGATTTTGCGTCCTTCATGGCCGTAGGCTTCTTTGCTACTCTGCCCAATGGTAGGAATAGATCCTTCTGATATAAATAATATTCCATCTGCATCTTCCATAACTGGTAGTTTTGGTCGTTAAATTTCTCAACCCTGGACTTTCCATCTTCCACCATTGCTCCCACTCGAACCAGGAACCCTCTTTTCCTGCGAGTTACCTTTCGCTCTGATACCAGTTGTTAGAAAAACAAAATTGTTGAGCAATAAAATAAAACAAATGTAGAAATAAAACACAGAAGATACACAATACAATAAAGACACAGATATACGTGGTTCACCCAGTGTGGGCTACGTCCACCAGAGAAATTGTCAGATCTTTCCTTTATTATTATCCAGCAAATGAAGAGATACAACCTATAGCAAACCCGTTGTAACTTCCTCTTCGTTCTCTCACAGTCTCCTATCTCATAATACAATATTTGCTATCATCCTTAGCCGCAATACATTTCCCTCATAAAAGAGGGTTGCCTTCTAGGGCAAAAAACCCTAACATAATTTCTACCGTTAGATCTGTGACCGTATAATGAACAGCCCATATTTACAATGAAATCACAATATACATTTACAAGGCAATTTTTCCTTCGGGGGCTTCACCCCCGGACCATGCAGAGGGTGTAACCCCCCTCTGCACTCCCCCACGTGGAAGAGTGTACATACTTATGGGGTGTAAAGTCTTCATGGGGTATAAACACGACTGGAAACAAAAGACCTCTGAATCAGGAAGATAATCAGGCTCCACAACCAACAATCTCCCACTTGGAGATTGATCTCAACAACTCCATCACTGTTGTATATGCTAGACTCTGAACCTTCTTGGACCTGGAAAATTTCTCATCTTCATCTTCATTCTTGAAGACCAACTGAAATTGAGCAGGAACTCAGTTTCTTCCTAGTTACTCCCTTTATTAACATGGCTACAGGATTCTGGCTAGTGTGTATATTTTCCAACTTCAAATGTCCATCTTCCAAGGCAGATCGTATCAAGTGGTACCTCAACTGTATATGCTTAGTCTTCGAATGGATTACTAAGTTCTTTACAATATGAATGGCACTCTCACTGTCATAGTACAACCTATTATTCTTCTACTTCTTTCCCAATTCCTCCATAAACCTCTGTAACCAAATCATCTCTTTACTAGCCTCTGTAGCAGCAGTTGTCGGAACTTCGCCCTTCAGGACTTTGGGATTTCAACTTTTCAAACTTACACTATCTTTCCACTGTACTATGATCAATGGTTGAGAATACACCCGAAATGATATTTCAGATTGGACGACTCGTGTCCTTGCTGACGTGGTCTGCCATAGGTCCTTTGCTGACATGGTCCGCCATATGTCCTTGTCGACGTGGTCTGCCACATGCCTTTGCGAATGAGGTCTACTGACATAATCTGCCATATGTCTTTGTTGAAGTGGTCTACCACCGTGGTCTGTCACATGTCCTCTTGAATCGGACAACTGAGGCTTACTTCGGATGATCCAACGGTCGAGAATTTATTTCGTCTCTCCAGGTCTCGGGAATTTCAAATCTCAAACTGAATTTTTGAAGTGAGATTTTTCCAGAGAGTAACCTCCTCGCATATTTATACCCGAAGTGAATGATCTTCGTTTATCATGATCCTAGATCAATGGCTCTATCTGTTTGTGATGCAACTCTTCTAGCTTATCCTGTCCTTCCACTTAGAATGATCCAACAGCTAACGGAAATTAGCATAAATGAGATCTCATATCTTTTATCTCTCTTATCCTATCCTTCCACCTGAAAATGATCTGACGGTTGATGGGAATTCGGGTTTGATCCGACATCTGACGGGTATTCGGATAATCAAATTCTCAACCCTTTAGCCCTGCTTATCCTATCCTTCCACTTAAAGTGATTTGATGGTTGTGAATATTCTCGAAGAAGATCAACGATCAAGGATGGTTGCAGAACCACAACTTGCGATTGATTTAACGTGTCACCAAAACTCCGCAATTTGAAGTTGTGTGTTGTTGTTGAGTCAACCATAATCGTCAATCTTTGAAGCTATAAGATCGAATGGTCCTGAATAATTGTGGGATTGGAACTAGCGCGATATTTAATTCTCCTTTCTATATCTGCAATCTATCTCTGTCATTGATCTGGAAATTGCGCATCCGACAGTCACAACTCAATCCGACTTAATCTGATTGCTTGTTGGATCAACCACAGTCGTCGATATCTGATTCTATGAGATCTAACGATCTAGACCAATTGCGGGATTGGAACTAGCGATTCGTTTAATTCTCCTTATGATCCCCGCAATTCATCCATGTCGTTGATCTGGCTTGCAGATCCGACGGTCACAATCCTCCAATGATCCTCAAGCCCACGATCACTCATATGATCGATGTCTATAATATTTCAATGATCAACATGGTTAATCTCTTGATCGGATGGCTGCTGAGTCTTCTCACCCTAAGCATACGCTTTTCCTTCCGAGCTTTGATCTATGCATTTGCTAACCCTCCTGATCTTTTATCATAGGAACATTTTTTATCCTATCGTGATCAACAATAATCATGAATTGCTTCAGCCTATCTCTGCATTTTCTAACCCTCCTGAGCTTTAATCATAAGAACATTGTTGATCCTATCGTGATCAACAATAATAACGAATTTCTTCAGCCTTAAGGTCATGTTTTTATGTCGATTCTTAGTATACTTTTCTTCATGAGATTAACCTTACTGCTATGCTTATTATGATTGTTGACATCAATGACAACACATGAATGACAATATGTCCAAGAATCTCTCCCTTTGTCATTGAGGGAAACACACTAACTTCATACACAAACTCCCCCTGTGATGTTGCATCTCTCCTCTGAAGTTACTATCCCCTTTTGACATCAATGGCAAAGGGTTTCTTCTCCTATGATATGTTTGTCTAAATACTTCTAATCAGAGTCTTGACCATTGGTAACTCCTCCTGCAATCACACTTTTCCCATCATAATTGAATGATTCCTTCTGACGTTGATTGTTGTCTCCCCCTAAATAGGTGCCAATTGATGCATTATTTTCTTGAGAGATTTAGGTTGGAAGAAGGATTACTTCCAATTTTTGCCTGAGATATTCAAATACATATTTGTTTAAGGGTTTTGGGAAAATATCTGCCACATGTTCTTGTGTTGGAAAATATTCCAATTTAATGTTCTTATTTTCATCCTGATCTCTTAGATAGTGGTACTTTATGGGAATGTGTTTCAATTTTGAGTGTTGGACAGGGTTCTTAGAGAGACTTATAGCACTTGTATTATCACAGTGGATAATAGTAGGTTCTTCAAATACTATTTTGATGTCTTGTAGGGTTTGTTTCATCCATTCCACTTGTGTGCAACATTATGTTGCTGCAATATAATCATCTCCAGTGCTAGACAGAGAAATTGAGGAATGTTTCTTGCTTATCCAAGCTACCAATGATTCTCCCAAAAAGAATGCTCCTCTAGTTGTACTTTTTCTTTCATCTACACTTCCTACCCAATCAACATCTGAATAGGCTTTTAAAGTGAATGAATCCTTTCTAGGGTACCAAAAACCAAGATCTATGGTTCCTTTCAAATACCTAAAGATTATTTTTACAGCTTGAACATGGCTCTCCTTTGGTGCTGCTTGGAATCTAGCCACCATCCCAACAACTTGCTTGACATTAGGTATGGAAGTTGTTACATAGAGAAAACTCTCAATCATTGATCTATGGTGTTTTGGATCTACAGCTTTGGACTCATCATCCTTGCTTAGTTTGCATCCAATTTTCATAGGTGTACTAACAGGTTTGCAATCCTCTAACTGGAATATTTTAAGCATATCTTTAACATACTTAGACTGATGTATAAAGACTCCTCTTCTAGACTGTATTATTTGTAATCCAAGAAAGAAATTAAGTTCGCCAAGCAAAGACATTTCAAATTCTTGTTGCATCATCCTAGCAAAGTCCTTACTCATTTTTTCATCATCACTGCCAAATATAATATCATCAACATATACTTCCACAATAATCATGTTATTACCATCAATTTTACAGTAAAGATTGTTGTCTTTTGATACCCTTTTTACGCCCTATTTTTGTAAGTAAGAATCTAGCCTTGCATACCATGCTCTAGGTGCTTGTTTTAGCCCATAGAGTGATTTATTTACTTTACAGACATAGTCTCCTTTGTTAGTTAATTGAAATCCTTCTGGTTGCTCAATGTAGACTTCCTCTTCTAAATTTCCGTTGAGAAATGATGACTTGACATCCATTTGGTATACTTTAAATTTTATGTAGCTGGAGAAAGCTAGGAACATCCTAATTGCCTCCAATCTGGCCACAAGTGCAAAGGTTTCTTCATAGTCTACTCCTTCAACCTGAGTATACCCTTTATAGACCAATCTGGCTTTGTTTATGATTACTTGCCCATTCTCATTCATTTTGTTTTTATACACCCATTTGGTTCCAATGATATTTTTGTTTTTTTGTCTTGGAACTATTTCCCAAGTTTGATTTTTATCAATTTGGTCCAATTCTTCATTCATAGTGTTAGCACTCAATTTTTCTCCGAAATTGAAAGTGTCTTTAGCATTTTCATCAAATCCTCTTGATTGGTTGCCTAGGTCATAGCCTTTTTCTTCATCAAGTCTCATTATCTCTGGTAACCATGTGAGCTTTGTTTTGATCTGTTTTCCCAAATTATTAGGTTTATGTAACTTTCCTTTCATTTTTATAACATATATATATATATATATATATATATATATATATATATATATATATATATATATATATAGAGAGAGAGAGAGAGAGAGAGAGAGAGATTATAATATCAAAACTAAAGTTTTTATATTATAATATT
>ML781426.1:42009-58434 GCA_009831015.1 Picea engelmannii | reverse complement strand
GAGGAATTGTTTCTTTATTTATCTCCTTCTGCCTATTATATTTAATACTGGGTTTCAAGCGGTTACCTTGCCATTGGAATTATTTTCTTTACAATCAGATGGAATTGAAATGATCCAAATGAATAGGCATGGAGCTTCATCAGATGCAACCAGTACTGTAAGTAGTGTAAATATGCAGGGTCAGGCTTCTAGTGAAATAAATTCTAGAGAATATAAAGTGTATATTCACTCCTCGTACTATAATCACAACCATGGACAAACTGAGACTGTTCCTTTAGGTCTTGTTTGAATTAGGGACAGAGTATTTTGGCGCATGGGCATAATAGTAAACTTGCTAAAGAATTTTTGATAGTAAATTGGAAGCAGATACTATGAACCATGATGTGGCTATAGTATTGAGATGACAATCCAGAGTAGTAAAAAGATTGAAAGTTTTTTGCAATTTTCAAAGCAATTTTCAAAACTGTTCTTTCGACAGCTTATTCGAGTTTCAAAATGCGCTCTTAGCCACCGAAACCAGGGCTTTCGGCAGCTTATTCTCCACCGTTTTCTGCCTGTAAGCCACTGAAAGTGCAGAAACTAGTAGAATAGTCATATTTTTGCCCAAATCACTGATTAATGTTTCCAGATCATGTGGGAGTGGTTTCTTATAAAAGATAACAATTAAGGGAATAATAATCATCATCCTTTTCCAATTTTTTAGGCAAATAACAAGGTAAGAAGACCAAATGGCCTTTCTATTTTTGGTCAATAATTTCTCAGCTGTCACAAAAGGATGTCGATATGTTCTTGTCATCATTTCACAAGTTATTGAAGATTATGAAGATCATTGCAGCTATCGAATATTGTTGAAGATTTAGTGATAAGGATTTGACCTTTAAATTAGGTCTTTATTCTACACATCATGGCAATTTGATTTTGTTCTATTTTTAGAATATCAGATCCAGTTTTATAGGATCTTGAACTGTTTTGTAAGGGCTATAAAGCCTAGTAATTTGAAGGAAAGAGGGGTTTGAATTTGGAGACTCTTTCAGACTTTGTACTCAAGCTTCTCATTTTCATATTTAGTAATACAAGCTTCTTTTGCCATTACTTCTTCAGATTCTCATCTTCTTATCTAGTCTGTACTTGCACTTGAATGTTATATTCATGTTATTCACGTTTGTCTAATGCTTGATAGTTGTCATCATGTCTTTGCATTAATGAGTTAGAATTGCAAGTATTATTTACTTATTATAATCGGTCATTCATATATGTTTATTATATGATTATGTTGGTATAGTAAGGATTCTCCACACATCCACTTATTTACAAACTCTCTGAACAGTAGTAGTTGAAAGCCTTGTCAATCTAAGTATGTTTATGCATGTCTTGAGTGAGTGAGGTATGATTTAGTCATCCGACTTGATCCATTTGAGTGAATCATTGAGATATTAGTTAAGTTACCAGGCTTCTTCGAGCTACAACCTAGAAGGACTCCTAGAGTGATAACACATAGCTTTGACCCAATTATTATCTTTACAAGCATATTTGATTGAGATGGGTTCAATATGTGACAACAATGTTATTTCTATTTGATACAATAGTTGTCTTCTTGTGTGCACTCCATCATTCATATCTCCAATAATTAGTTCTTCAGGATGATTCTTTTGAGTCATTCTTGAGGGTGTCTTTGTGTCTCTTCTTCGGAATTCCTCTCTTATCTCTTCTTGAATATATTCTTTGTATTCACTCGTATGCATATCATCATCTTCCCTTTCTTTATTCTCTTCTACTTCTTCTACTTGTGTGCCAATTGTCTCATCATCATTTTCATCTTCACTCTCAAGTATAGTCTCTTGATTTTTTATCCTTAACGTTTTTAGGTCATCCACCTTGACATCAGCACTCTCAACAATCTTATGTGATCTAAGATTGTAGCATCTATATGCTTTCTTGTTAGAAGCATATCCAAGAAATATACCTTCATTAGATATGGCATCAAAATTTTGAAGATTCTCGTCAAGTCTTTTGATGTAGCACTTACTTCCAAAGACCTTGAAGTATTTTACCGATGGAGCTCTTCCAAACCATAGTTCATAAGGAGTCTTATCACTATTAACCCTAAGCTTACCTCTGTTCAATATGTTTATTGTTGTGCTTACAGCTTCCCTCCAATATCCATCAGACAATTTTGCTTCATTGAGCATAGTCCTTGCAGCCTCCTGAACTGTTCTATTCTTTCTCTTAGTAATCTCGTTTTGTTGAGGTGTTCTGGAAGCAGAGAATTGTCTTTGTATTCCATGGGTTTCACAAAAGAGATCAAACTCTTTTGAGGTGAACTCACCACCATTGTCTGATCTAAGGCATTTGATTTTTGTCTCCTTTTCATTTTCAACAAGGGTTTTAAAGGCTTTGAATTTGTTAAGTGCTTATGATTTTTCTTTGAGAAAACATATCCAACCCATTCTACTAAAATCATCAATGAACAACATAAAGAAAGACTCTACTTGCAAACTCTTGGTCCTTGTAGGTCCACGTAGGTTAGTGTGAACAAACTCTAAAGGTTTTGAGGTTGTGTATTCTTTTGCTTTGAACCTTATTCTAGTTTTCTTCCCTAGTTGACAGTGTCTACACATAGTATTTGAGGGATTTATGATCTTTGGCAAGTTTCTTACTACACTAAGATTGTTGACTTTCACTAGATTGTCAAAGTTAACATGCCCCAACCTTTTGTGCCATAGCCAGCTTTCATCTACTAGATTCATATGACATTCCTCATTCAATTCTRCATCTAGTATATACACATTTTTAGGAGTTCTCGGAGCAATACCAACTAATTTTCCTGTGTCTTCTCTCCTAATATCACATTTTGGGGAATCAAAGATGCAGAAGTGCCCYTGATCATAGGTTTGGCTGACACTTAATAAACTAGGCTTCAATTTTTCGAAAAGTAGCACATTTATGGCTTTGTCTTTTCCCAAACTCACAGTGCCTTTCCCAAGTATGTTACCTGAAGCATTATCACCAAAAGTAACTTTACCCTTTTGTTTGTTTAAGTCTAAAAACATGTCCTTGTTACCTGTCATATGTTTTGAGCACCCACTGTCAACATACCAGAGATCCTTTTTATCTTGAGCTTTTAGGGCAATAAGACATTCCTTTTTTGATGTTTTTTCTCTCCAAAGTTTCTTTTGCTCTCTAATGAACTTTGGTTGTTCTGAGACTTCCATTAATCTGCAATTAATGGCCTTATGTCCATAGTTATGACATCTGAAGCATTGTAGGTCCCCTTCTTGTAGAGGTGCAAAGGAGTTATAATTTATGCTTTTAACTCGATTTACTGCTTGGTTATCCTTAAGGATATAGTTCTTAACCTTCATATTTTGCCTTCTATATGCTCTACAATTTATAGCTTTATGTCCGAAATTAGAGCATGCAAAGCAATAGCCAAGGAAAATGCGAGGATACTTGTTTTGATAAAACTTCTTTGGTGTTGTCTTATCTTCCCTCTTGCTGGGTGGAAGTGGTCCTCTGGAGTTTTGTTTATTTCTTGTCTTCTCTTCATTTTTCTTATTGAATGTACTAAGGAGAATATTTGCATAAGATTTTGAATGAACTTGGCTTTCTTCTTGAGAATAGCCTATTCCTTTTATATTACCTAAATCCCTTTGTGTGGCAATAATCTTATCTAATATTTTAGAACTATTTTCATATTTTGTTTGAATGAACTTTGCATCCAGTTCTTTTCTCAGGTGAACTATTTATGTCTCCATTCTTTCACAGGTTGTTTGTTTTTCTCTAAGAGACTTTTCCAGACTTTCTTCGATCCTATTTGCTTCTAGGATTTGGTTTTTCATGTTGCTCATGAGTTTCTCCATCTCCTTTTCTTTATGTGCATGTTTTTCTTTTTGTTCAACTACAAAAAAATCCAGTTGTCTATATATGGTTTTGTATTTTCTTAACTCATCCAAGGCACTAAGAAGTTCTTCTTCCATATTAATTTTTGCTTCATCTTCTAACTCTTTCTCATGTTTAGTTTCTTCTATATTCTTATACTCTTCAATACCTAGAAAAAGGACTTCATCATCATCAAATTCATCACTGTCATTGGACTCTGATGAACTGATGTTTTCTTCTTTTGAGTAGAATTTTTTTTTTCTTTTGTAAACTTTTTTCTTGTAGTTGGGTCTTTCTTTCTTCTTGTATTGTTTAGTTTTGTTTTCTTCATCCTCAGAGTCTTCCTTGGGATAGGGACACTTGGTTACAAAGTGGCCAACCTTGCCACAGTTAAATCATTTGAAAGGGATCTTGCCTTTGTACTTCCCTGCTCCTTTCCGAAGTTTCTTTATAAAATTGGCTTCTTCCACATCAGATTCTTCATGATGGCTAGATTGAGGTTTTTTCTTTTGACCTTTTGTTTTCTTGAGCACCTTGAAGGCCACCTCTCTTTGTGAGAGGTTCTCATGACCTAATCTTAACTCATAGGTAGTGAGGATCCCATACAATTTGTCCATGGTGAGTTTATCTAGATTATCTCGATCTTCAAGAGAGGACACTTTAGGATTGTATAGAATAGGTAGTGTTCTTAGTACTTTTTCAACTAGCTCATTGTCTCACACTTATACTCCCAATCCTCTTATTGCATTGATAATATTATCGATTCTTTCAAAGTACTCTGAGATATTCTCTTCATCCTTCATTTTCAGACCTTCATATTGTACTCTGAGAGTCTGGAGTTTGGCCCTCTTTACCTTGGAATCTCTTGCATATATGGTTTCCAATTTATCCCAAAGTTGTTTTGCATTATTACAGTTTAGTACCTTAGCAAGAATTTTCTTACTCTGTCCATCTTGTAGTGTGTTTAAAGCCTTTCCATGCTCCCAAAAAAATTTCTTGTCTTCTGCTTCTATGGGAGTGGTTTTTGGAACATCATATCCCTTTTCCACTAATGTACATACTTCAAGTCCAATGGACATCGGATAGCTTTTCATTCTAACACTCCAGAAGACATATTCTTCACCATTAAATAGGGGGATTTTTTATGACATCTTCAACTCTTGAACCATTCTAATGTATATTCCTCTTCAAGTGATTTAAACCTTTTGTGAAGAGACCTGCTCTGATACCAATTGAAGGATCAGATCATGTCACTGAGAGGGGGGGGTGAATCAGTGCCACAGTAATTTTATCAATTTTCTTTTATTTATGCAAACAGAATTTTGACACAATATTTTATCATGGAAAATAGGAAAAACCACAAACGCTTTTCTATTAACTGCAAAAAAAAATTACATGTTACATAGAAGGAATATATTCTTCCTTTTTGATCAGCACCAACTGATCAGGATGCACCCACACCCTTATTCACCAGCAACAACTGGTAGGAGGCTACAACCCCCTGTTTAGTCAGCTACAACTGACAAGGAAGCACCAACTTCCTCTACAGGCACTAACCTGCCCTTGCACCACCCAACCACCCTTGATTTTCTGAATCTAGACAAACTTTTGTTTCAAGTCTTTTACTTCATCTCTCTCTGCTTCTCTGATTTAATATATTCTTTGATTCAGAATACAGAGACACACTTCTTCTCAACACTCTTCCTCATTTATATATTCTTCAAAACAGTGTGAGAGTGACACACTGTGTCCCTTGGTTTTGAACCATCCTACCTCTTTGTTTAACTTAACCATAATCATTGATTATTATTTTTACTGTGAAGGCTTTTCGTAAATTGATCACATATGGATCAATTTCATCCTTTAAACTCGATCTCGAACCTTTGTTATTTTCACAGGAACTGAATTCTATAGAGGTGCTTCCTTCAAACCATTACATGTGACCGAGCATTACAGAACCATGGGATTATCAATTACAGCAACGTATTATATTTTATTTAAATCCCTTATATCACATTACCAACAGCGGTGACTAGACGCTAGGATTAACAAGTGCTTGAGCGCTTGTTAATTCAACGATCACGATTCAATCTTCTAATGAGATGGACGGCTGACAGAACTTCGCCCTTTGAAACTTCGGGTTTTCAAATTTTCAAACTTTCGAATAAGATTGGACGGTTTATTTCACGGAATGAAATCAATGGTTAGACTTGATCCTTACACTCATCCTTTCATCATTCAATCCGACAGCTAGGACTTAATCAAACATTGAGATGGATGGTTGTCGTAACTTCGCCCTTCGGGACTTTGGGATTTCAACTTTTCAAACTTACACTATCCTTCCACTGTACTATGATCAACGGTTGAGAATACACCCGAAGTGATATTTCAGATCGGATGACTTGTGTCCTTGCTGACGTGGTCTGCCACACGTCCTTTGCTGATGTGGTCTGCCACACGTCCTTTGATGATGTGGTCTGTCATATGTCCTTACCGACGTGGTCTGCCACATGTCCTTGCGGACAAGGTCTGTTGACATAATCTGCCATATGTCTTTGCTGACGTGGTCTGCCACCATGGTCTGTCACATGTCCTCTTGAATCGGACGGTTGAGGCTTACTTCAGATGATTCGGCGGTCAAGAATTTATTTCGGCCCTTCGGGCCTCGAGAATTTCAAATCTCAAACTGAATTTTTGAAGTGAGATTTTTCCATAGAGTAACCTCCTCGCATCTTTATACCTGAAGCGAATGATGTTAATTTATCATGATCTTATATCAATGGATCGATCTGTCTGCGATGCAACTCTTCTAGCTTATCATGTCCTTCCACTTAGAATGATCCAATGGGTGACAGAAATTCGCATAAATGAGATCTCGTATCTTTTACCCACTTATCCTATCCTTCCACTCGAAAATGATTCGATGATTGACAGGAATTCGAGTTTGATCCGACAACTGACGGGTATTCGGATAATAAAATTATCAACCCTTTAGCCCTTCTTATCCTATCCTTCCACTTAAATTGATCCAATGGTTGTGAAGATTCTCGAAGAAGATCAACAATCAAGGATGGTTGTGGAACCACAACTTGCGAGTGATTTAACTTGTCACCAAAACTCCACAATTTGAAGTTGTGCGTTGTTGTTGAGTCAACCACAATCGTCGATCTTCGAAGCTATAAGATCGGATGGTCCTGAATAATTGTGGGATTGGAACTAGCACGATATTTAATACTCCTTTCGATCTTCACAATCTATCCATCTCGTTGATCTGGAATTTGCGCATCCGACAGTCACAAATCAATCCGACTTAATCTGATTGCTTGTTGGATCAATCACAGTCGTCGATATCCAAGTCTGTAAGATCTGACGATCTAGACCAATTGCGATATTGGAACTAGCAAGTCGTTTAATTCTCCTTTCGATCCCTGCAATTCATCCCTGCCGTTGATCTGGCTTGCAGATCCAACAATCACGATCCTCCAAGGATCCTCAAGCCCATGGTCACTCATATGACTGACGTCTGTAATATTTAGATGATCAACACGATCAATTTCTTGATCGGATGGTTGCTGAGGCTTCTCACTCTGATCGGACGGCTGCTGAGACTTCTCACCCTGAGCATAAGCTTTTCCTTTTGAGCTTTGATCTCTGCATTTGCTAACCCTCCTGAGCTTTTATCATAGGAACATTGTTGATCCTATTGTGATCAACAATAATCATGAATTGCTTCAGCCTATATCTTCATTTGCTAACCCTCTTGATCTTTTATCATAGGAACATTGTTGATATTGTGATCAATAATAATCACGAATTGCTTCAGCCTTAAGGTGATGTTCTTCTATCGATTCTTAGTATACTTTTCTTCTTGAGATTAACCTTGTTGCTCTGCTTATTATGACTGTTGATATCAATGAAAACACATGAATGACAATATGTCCAACACAATCTTCCTGAGTTTTTTTCTCTAATTACATTTTTGGGAGTCAAACATAAGAGTGTATCCTTGATCACATATTTTGTTGACACTAAGGAGATTATGCTTCAGATCTTCGACCAATAGGACTTTTCCTGCTTTTACATTTTCACTTCCAAGCTTTAGAGTTCCTTCTCCAAGTATTTTGGTAGATGAGTCATCTCCAAATGCAACATTTCCACCCTTTTTCTTCAAGCTGACAAATTTGCTTTGGTTTATGGTCATATGAGATGAGCATCGACTGTCTATGGACCATTCATCTTCTTCTTTGCATTCTTTAGCGACCAATGTTATTCACCAGTTTTCATTGTGTGGAATTTCTTTCTTTTTCCATGTTGTAGTTGGTATAGGGACATTTGGCATAAGATTGTCTTCCTTCATCTCTCTGCAATCTCGGGCTTTGTGACCAAGATTATGGCACTTGTAGTATACAATATTTTGATCCATTAATGGGTCAAATCGATTATAATTTATGTTGACAGGTCTATGAACATTTCCATATCTATTATTTTCACCATTCATGTATCTTGCATAGTTATTCCTTTCATTGATTCTACAATTGATTACCTTGTGTCCAAAATTTCCACAAGTATAACAATGTCCAAGAAATAAATTTTCATACCTGGGATTAAGTGATCTTCTTTGTGGTGTGGTCCATCTGGGTTCACGATCTATCCTTATGTAGTTTCCTTCATAATGATTGCTTTCATACCTGATGGGAGAGGATCTTCTTGATGTCTCATTCCTTCTGAATTCTAGTCTTCTATCTTGTTGTTCAACTTCCTCTGGAGTGTTGGTTTCATCCTTTTCATCTTCCTTCTCTTGTTTTTTTGTCTTCAAACTATCATGGTATCCTAGTCCTGTCTTTTCATTTGGATATTTTTTTTTTTATTTTTTTTTTATGACTGGCGGAATCGGCAACTGGGCCGATCTCGTACTCGCGTGACACGGGGTCGATTCCGACCGCTACCACTATAACCTCCAGGTGCCATATGTATGCCCCTTCCGCAAGCACGAGTAAGTCGGGGGGATTTGAACTTGGAACCTCATCGAACATAACACTTCATATCATGGCACTTGCCAATTGAGCTGCCCCCCGGGGGCTTCATTTGGAGATATTTGACTGCTAAGGATCTCATCTAATTTTTCAGTGCTTTTTTCGAACTTCTTCAACTTTTCTATTGTCAATAGTAGCTCCCCTTTTGTGTGATCCAATTCTGCTTTCAATTTCTCATAATCTTCTAATTATTCCTTCAAGCTATCAATGGACTTTTCAATCTTGTAATTCTCTTCTTCACAACTACTCAATTCACCTTTTAGTATTATGTTTGTGTTTGTAAGCTTGTTATTTTCAGTTTAAACATGCTTCAACTTTTCAATATTCTCATCTTCTTGTTCACTCTCTATGTTGTCTTTGTATCCCCAAAAGGAATCAAAGTTGGTTTCTTCATCTGAATCTTCTATAGAAATGATTTCTTCTTCTTTAGAACTCTTGTGATCATCATCCTGGGTTTCTTGGGTTATGAAGAGGACTTATCCTCCATCATTATCTTCTTCATCACTCTCATATTAGGAGATGTTATCATCCTTGGAGTAGAATCTCTTTTTATTGTTGAGACTTATGTTTTTATAGTATCATTTTTCAACAATATGTCTTATTCTGCCACAATTAAAGCATTTAAGAGGAGACTTACCTTTGTATCTACCAGTTCCCTTCTAGAGCCTTCTTATGAAATTTGTTATTGCTTCATCAAGGTCGTTATCCTTGTATTTTGTATCATTTATGGCTTTAAAGGCTACTTCATTGTTTGGCTAGTCACTTTCAGTACATGTTCTCATTTCATATGCTATAAGAGACCCATGTAATTCATCCATTGTCATTTTGGTCAAGTTCCTAGTTTCTTCAATGGCGGAGACCTTAGCATCATACTTCAAGAGAAGTGATCTCAACACTTTTTGTACAACTAAGGATTCATTGAGCTCTTCACCTAATCCTCTTATAGCATTAACAACTTCATCAACTATAAGAAAATAGGTTGCAATATCTTCCTTTTCATCCATCTTCAAATTTTCAAATTATTCTCTATGTAGTTGAAGCTTGACCTACTTAACATTTGGATCACCTTCATAGATACTCTTGAGTTTGTCCCATACCTCTTTAGTAGTGTTGTAGCCCATCAATTTCCTAGCAATGGTTGGTGCCAATGCTCCTAGAATAAGATGTCTAGATTTTTAATTACAACTCATAAGCTTCTTCTCATTTGGATCGGTTGGAGCATTCTTTGGGATTACATATCCATTTACAACTGAGTACCAAATGTTTACTCCCAAATTTGTTAGGTAATTTTTCACTCTATCACTCCAATATGCATAATTGCTTCCATCAAATTGTTGAATCCCATTTTGAATGTGCTCATTGTCATCCATCTCTGCTCAAGATTTTCCTTCCAGTGGTTAAACTGTTCTGAAGGCAACCTGCTCTGATACCAATTGTTGGAAATACTGAGAGGGGGGTGAATCGGTATTTAAAGCAATTAGTATTTTTGAACTTGTACTTCAATAAGATCATGTATTCAATTTGTATCCAATAAAAAATGAAGACTATACAATGAACAATGAAGAATAGTATAAGAGATACACCAATACACCATGCATAGTATATAAGAAGTATTCATGTATTATTGTTCAAAGGAAGTAATGACTTCCAAAGGTAGCTACAACTTCCAAATATAAAGGGAGGGATAAACCTCCAAAAGGAAGATACAATCCTCCAATATCAAGAGAGGGTTGACCTCTCCATCCTTTCCCCTTCCTTCCACCCAATAATATATGAGAGATAACAAAACTTTACATTAAATTGTCACCATCAACCAACCATCACATAGAACCTGATAATGTTTCCTAAGACTTCTTCAACTTCTGCAATTCTTCATTTCTTGGAATACTCTAATCCTTTAGATAATATTAATGAATGTATTCTCTGAAACTCCTCCAAGTTTCACTCCTTGAATCCTCCCAGAAAAGGAGTTATAGAGAAAATGGTCGACCTTATTCAATTATGTTTTATTCAGGAGAGCGAACTTGTACAACATGCACTGCGTTGAATATTTAACATAAGATTCTAAAATCCGTACAGAGGAAACTACAACCTCTATTATTTCCAATTCAATTGGTCTCACTTCATTTGGATTCTCTATGAAGACGTTATGACTATTTTACCTGGAACACCTATTTATGACTAGCTTCGAGAATAGTAAAAAACCCTATATTCTACAAAGTGTATCTCCAAAATTATAGTGAATAAAGAGCTGAAAGTTTTACCAAAGGTACCTAGATATGTCTTCTCAATATACTCTGAATTTCACCATTTGAATCATTCTATAAACAAATTTATAGCGAAAATGGTAAGATGACCTTTAAATAACATACCTTAGAACACATCACCAAAAGACTTCATCCTCCCTTGAAATTTGGCCTTCTTTACTTTCATATTTCCTCAAAAATTCGACTTATGTCTCATTTTTCATTAATAAACTTGTGTGTGTTGAAAAATGAATGTATAATGAGATGTATTTATACCCTTTATGTCACTTCATTTTAACATTAGGGCCGACATGTAGTTTATGCTTCAATTCACATTGTCATCTTCAAAAAATCATTTATCCTCAATCGTGAGTATCCATGTGATGTGCCACATACCACCAGAAGTGGCATGACTTATACTATCCATCCATGGGTGTTTTATTTGCATGTGTAATTCACGTCATGTATATCTACTTCGATCAACTGTGGGATCCAAAATCCAATGGTTAGGGTTGAAATCAATGAATACAACCAATGACTAGGGTTGACATCAATGACAACAACCAATATTCCAACAAAGACTAGATCATAGCTTCAGAAACTTCTAGGAGATATGAAATCTCTTGGGAAGATCCATGTGTTTTAGTGACGGAGAAGGAAGCTAGTCAAAAAGAATAGGATATGGATTTTTCTGTGAGACTAGAAGAAAAGTCAATATTGACTTCCAAGATTGATCTAACAGATCAAGCATGTTGCAGATGTACAAATCCTTATGTGTGTCTAGAGGATTCTTCCAACAAGAGGGAGAAGACTATGACAAGACACTTACTCCAATAATTGAAGAAATAGTTCCAGTATTCATAAGACAACCAGAACAACCATGATTCATATATAGTATGATATGGAGGGGAAACAATCCCCAAGTTGGAATCAAAGTGTTGAAGAAAATAAAAGAATTAATCCGCATAAGAAATCAAGCTCATAATTTAACATTGTCATCATGACCATATCTGTCATAGGAAATCCCATATGTCCATCGTCCAAGGTCCAGGAGGTCTAAGTGGATGTATCTAAAGGGGTGCAATCATCAGGTGACCAAATTCTATACAACACATGTTTTGTATTAAGTACAAAGTGGAAAATGTCCTAGGTGAAATCACAAAGACATCCTCCAAATATCATGTTGGGTGCACTCAAGTTGGTCAAAACCATGGAATCAAGTAAAACCAACAATCACAAGCTATAGTAGTCCTAAGAATCATATAAAGTAAGCCATCAAGTAATATAGAAACCAAATGAACAACTCTCGTTAGGTATCCCCTTCAAACTTCACAAAAGCCCAAGACTTTATGTAATTAGGAAAGTTTAGGTATGGGAGGACCATCAAAGGAATCTATTAGGTGTGTGAGTACCCAAGTAGAGAGATATTTCCCAGAAGAACCAATCAAAGATATGTGATGAATTTGAAGTGGTCATGGGTTTTACTTTTGGGAATGGCGTCATTAATATGCAAGACAATGTATGGACTCACCTCCACAAGTGCCTTTGTAGAGGGTGTGCTTAGAAATTGAATTACCTTTTCCTCGGTGATTTTTTCATTCCAAACCCCTTCTTTTTCCTTTTTGTTTTACTTTTTATATGATTTGTGACTCCCCTTAAAAAGGTTTCAAGCATAATACTTCCTTTGTTGTTATTCAGGTTATGTTCAAGTCCTTTTGATAGATGAATGTATTTATTCACATTAGGACTAAGGGTGATCACCATTAATGAGGGGGTAGAGCTCAATTGTGGACTTATGGCTTTTAAATGTTTGTTGATGGGAGGAAATGACCACTCATCAACTAAGAGGAAACAACCTGGTCTGAGGTCCTTAAAGCATAACCCAATCCATTTGGAGTGGTTGTCCCTGACGGGTTTAATGGCTTTGTTAGCCAATGAAGAAATATCCTCTATAAAAGAAGGAGATATGGAAAAGTTTTCCTAAGAGTGCTAACTACTAACTAATAAATCCCTAATATTTACAATCATTATTAAAACAAAATATTAACTACTTTGGACATAAATTTACAAATTTTACAAATAATACAAAAGTTACAAGATTTTGAGAACCTTGTTAAATGAAGGTTTTCAAGAACTTTTAGAGTTGAATCTGAAGGATACCTTTTTACCCATTCAGATGTTTTTATCCTATCTACTAGATATAGATACATAGCTTACAAATCCTCATAATATAAATTTTGATTTCCTACTTTCTTCTCTCCTCTTGGAAATCAACTAAAGGCCACTGCCCTAGCTTGGTAACTAGCTAACGACAACATCATTCATGAAAAACCCACAGAAGTGAACAAGTCGACTCATGATGAGAGATCTTGTCCTTCAGCCTTGTGACTGAAAGTTATTACCCTGGCTTGGTGACCAATAGTGGTAATATCACTTTATAAGAACCCATGATCATGATAGGTTAGCTCATGATAAGACCTCCTTTCCTTCAGCTAACTCCTTAGGTTTTGTTTCTTTAAACAAAGGATCATGGTATGATTATTATTAATCTCTTGAGAGATCTACTAATATATAGGGAAGCAAATTTGAAAGACTCCTTAAGAGCACAAGATGGTGTAAAAGGTTAAATGATTACTAGAATCATTGACTCCCATTGGTCTCTTGAAATGGACTCCTTTAAAAGTAAACGAGTTATTGATTGTTTTAGAAAAAGATAATGTCTCTGGATAATAATGGAAAAAAATTACTTGATTCTTCTAATGATAGCTCAAAAATAGATATTTCAAAACCAAGTAATTATAGTATCATGGTGCCCCGGATGGGGTGACATGCGGCAGCTCCTCACCACCTGGCTCAGCACTGAGCCACAACATAAATGTCGATGGCCGCCACCCATCCGCCTTGCATTTACGATGGTAGACGACCATTACAGCCGATATATGGAGGAGGGACACCTCCCTCGCGCAAAAACTCTCGCTTACAACGCACTCAGCATGACAGGGTCTATGGATAGCCAGGTGAATCCGGTCTTTGGGAATTTGTATTTTTTAGTGCCTGGACAGAGTTGGTTTTCTCTCGCTTTGGGTCTCCCCGTCGTTTGGGAGCTCTGGTGCAGCTCGGTTTCCTTCTCGTCCTGGCTTACTCTCATCTCGCTGCATCCGCTCTGTATTGTTATATATCCCTTGGCAAACATGACCAGGAAGCAGGGCAGGCCTCGCCGTGGCTCGGCCTGGTACACCCACAAAGCGCAAAGGCAAAGGAAGGAGAAGCTAGAGCGCGCTCTGTCGCTAGCGACCTCCATTCTTCGAAAGAAGGCTCGCGCTGACCAATTGGCTCTGCATGCCATCATTGCGGAGACTGGGGCCATGCCTAGCAGTGAAACCATGGCAATTGAGCCTGGAAACAGGCCGGAGGATGGTGTCGTGGATGCGTTTCCTACCTGTTACGTTAAAGAAATATCGTTCATGGAGGAATTGGCGACCACCCCGGAACCCCAAGCCATGGCAGCGAACTACCAGGATGGAAGCGGTCCTAAAATCGAGCTGGAAGATGATATCCCTGGGTGCATTGTCGAGGAAATACCGTGGATAGGTGACTACAACCCCACCAGCCATGTTGTGCAGGCAACGCTCGAGGAAGAAACTCGGGACAAAGCTTGCGCCGAAGAGAACGCGGACGAGAATAGCCCAGCGAGGAAGGAGGAAGCGGCCGGTGCAGAATTGTTGGAGCTTGAAGCTGGATATGGAACAACCGTCGAAATGGGGGACATAATCCTCGACGACGCAGGTAATGGCTTGCATGGTACTTTCCTCCATGCAGAGCATCTGGCTCTGGTGTTCGAACTCTGAGGCCACATGGCAGACCTGGAGCGCAGAGCCCTTCTCATGGGCCAGCGTCTGGACCTGCTCCTTGACGCATACTCCAATGCTCCAGCAAAGAGGAAGTGCCCTCTCTGTGCGCAGGCATTCGCCATCCTAGCTGGGTCCACATGGCAGACAAGCAAGGGCAACGGGTCATCGGGTATCTAGGATCTTCTATGATATTTTGTTTCTTTGTTTAATCATGCTATTGTTACATGCTCACTTGGACTATAGCCATCTTTCCTAGTTTCCTCCGGGCAGGACAGAGGGAAAAACAGTTCTCCAAACCATGCTGGTTTTCGGTAAAACGACAACATTTTTGCTGGCTCAGACCTATATCTCTATACATTTTGTCAAGGTTTCTTTGATAACTTAATATAGCAGGTTCTACTTTTTTACTTAAAAAAAAAAAAAAAAATTATAGTATCATGGTAACAGATTTCAACAAAACAAAAATTTCCTTAAAATATTTCCTTAACATAAAACTTTGTATCTCTTTAAGAGAGATAAAAACATGTCCAATAATGAAAACAAACACTTTCAAACTTCAAACAAATTGTCAAAAGCAAGAAAATATAAATACTAATTTCATCCAAAAATAAATAAAACATATGTACAAGCATAATCAAAATAAACATTGAACAAACTAACATCGCAGTACGAATCATAATCATAAATCAAAAGGAAGAACTAAATTATAATAAATTTAAATTAAATCATTCAAATGTTCTGCATATAGGTAAGTTCTTTCCTTAAGATAGTGACATATAGAAAAATTATATTAAAAATGCATGAGATGTTAATTTAATCAAGCTCATTATTAAAAACAAACAAACATCAGAAAGAAAATCTAAAAGAACAAGAAAAATCCTTAATTAAAATATGTGCAGTGGTAAGCCATATTCGTAAAATTTTGTGTCAAGGGAAAATTAATGTGAATTTTAAATATTAATTTACTTATCTCGTTACTCTCTTTTAAAAATATTATTGCTTGAAAATGATGGCATTAAACATTTCATAATTAATGAATTATGAGCATACTAAAACAATTATGAACAAGTGTATGAACAACAAAGAGAGAAAATAATTTAAAATAAACTTCCCCGACTGTATTCTGATGATGACTCGCCTTATGTGTTTGATATTAGAATATATTTATAACTACATTATTCAAAAAGAAAAATTGAAAAAACAAACAAAAACTAATATGCTCCTAAACCTACTCTAAACTACTTCAAAGATTATAAGACTAAGTGAAATTGTATTTCTAATGAATCCATTCATGTAACTTCAATCCTGCAAAGAAAATAGAATCGAATATTAGTAACAAGAATTAAAGTACCTCAAAATAAAGAAGAAAAACATTGTACTTACCTTCTTGATCTTTATTCACAAATAAGATAAGTA
>ML781425.1:369543-389573 GCA_009831015.1 Picea engelmannii | reverse complement strand
GATATCTTCACCAAGCCACTAGGAAAGTCAGTTTTTGACTTCCAGAGACAGCACTTAGGCATAGTCAGTGCTGCTGATTGTAACTGTTGAGTCTAAGAGGGAGTGTTAAATATATTGTACCCTCAACAGTATGACCGTTCACTGCCAGCTGTACTGGACAATTGTACTTTCTAATTTTGTCTTGCTTGAGCATATATAGCTCAACCGTCTTACATTGTAATTAGCTTCTGAGTTCTGTACTTCTTCATACATTTCAATATACTTTTCTATTCTTTCTCTCTGCATTTCTCTTTGCTCCACAATTTATTAAAAGGAATATATCACACCAAAATAAATATATATACATACTCTAGAGAAAATAGGTATGATGACAACAACGATCCAACTCTCGTACATCCACTCGCACAACGAAGTTATAACATGCTACATTTGAATATGCAAAGTTAATTGGAGTGAAAATGAACCAGATTCATAACAATGATTTGAAGGCACAAAGAGAGAGGAAAATCAGAAGTTGAGATGATGGGTGGAATCAGAAATGAAAGCTAACGGAACAGTGGTGAAAGGCAAGACGCCCAACAAGGAAAAGAATGAAAATCGTAGGTACTTTATCTTGAGGATTGATCTACGAGAATGCATAATAAAATCAACAAACTAAAATAAAGTAAAAGAAAAATTAAATAGCACACCAATCATAACAAAGTTGAGTAAAATTACAAAACAGGGACATCATCCGAGTCGAGGGTCCCTTCTCGATCATGGGTAACATTCCTGGAGAGCTAGCTCAGATCAGAAATATACACAACAATAATTAATTCTTTATTGATTAACAAGCAAGCTTCAATATCATAATAATACAACAACAATTTTTTTTATCTCCCATTCTATTACAAAACAGAGAGAGGTATTTATATAAAAATCCTCCAAGACTACTAAGCCGAAACAATTAAAAACTAGTTAACACAACGAACAAATCGAACCGGGATTGATTCTACCCTACCACTTTATCAGACATTAAAAAAATCATATTTAAACCAATTGATTTAAACCATAATTCGTTCAATAACTTGAAAACATGTCACCTCATAGATCTGGGCGTAATTTGAGCAGATTCGTGACTAAGAACCACTCATAACTTTCAAATCGTTCCTTCTTTGGGAAACGTCCAATGCGATGATAAAATTACCATGGTGGGAACAAAACCTTTGTTTTGGATTCTTCATATTTGTCTTCATGTGCACGAAAATAGAGGGAGAATTTGATTTTCTAGAACTTTGATTAATTTTGGTTGAATTCTTTCCCCTGAGATGGAGGTCCACAGGTGTGACCTGGGTGAATTTTGAATGACATGTCTACAAGCCTACGTTACTACGGAGAAAACCCATGTCCCAAATTTTCCTTAGAAACGCGTGAATATGCCAAACAATGACGGGTATGAGAATGACAGTGTTGGTGTGGGAATGCTAAACTGTTGCGATGGTACATGAATGTTGATGATGTTGGTACAATAATCACACTTCACAAATCGTCATGAGTAAACCATGATATAATTATCTTTTAATCACTAAAAATGTAGAAAACAATGTATTAACCACACTAGATGTATAATTGTGAATGACGACACATAAGGGCGGTTTATGGTATAATAAGACGTACATTATTGGTGAAATGAGGGAAAATATGTAATGATGAATGTATTTGTATAGAGAAAAATATTGCAAAAGTGGTGCCCAACATCACCCCCAAACCCAAGAATTTGCATGTTCTCATGCAAACAAGGTGAAGAACTTATGATACTCTGCTTATGAATTTATGAGACATTGTTTCTTTGTGTAGGTGACACAGACCCCCACTCTCACCTGGCATCCATTGACCTCCCGGTTTAAGGATATCGAGTTTATAGGAGCTGAATTAGCTGTCCAAGTCCTTCTGAACCTCTTCTATTCAATTTCCACAGGTCTTTATGCTTGTTTCGGGATAAATTTGGCTCTCTGATAGGCTCTTTCTAGATAGACGCTTCCTCCATGTGACCCTCGGCTTAAAACCAGGGGATTTCTTGTTGTCTCCGCTTAATTCAGGACTTCGAGGCCTTCACACTCCGACTCCTCAAAGACACACCCTGCACTCCTCATGAATCAAAGCTTCGAGGAGTAAATAAATCCCCCTTGGGATCGACGACTGGGGTGATGACAGGTGGAAGGTGAAGATCCCTTCAGAGTTTTGGGGCTTCGAGGGTTCTCCCGTCACCAGACTCTTTACTCTTCCCTGAACATTGGTGTAATGGGATGTATATCTGCCCTCCATGTGTCCTATTGAAAATAAACGACTTACGGTGTTCGAACTTCAACCCTCGGCTACCCAATGCTATCCACTCCTTCTTTTCACTTTCAAAGTCTCCAACTGCTGAAATATTCACCTAGCTGAAACCTGTCGCTTAGATCGAAGGTCTCGATGGATTCCGAGACCCCAAGCCTTCGAGAGTCTTAGGACTTCACGCCTCTACTGGTCCCTACAAATTCTCTAACGTCGAAGTGTGTGATCGCATGACGCATGTCCCCGTGAGATCTAACAACTGCGATTGATTCAATCCGTTGGGCCTTCGACTCTCCTTGCTCCTTTTACGCCCTTTTAACCTCCAAACAAGAAAAGTGTCATAGCTCTTAAGGGTTATCCCCCTCGTAACTTACCTATATCTGACGACCGTCAACTCTTCAAGCGTCTCCCACTATATATCCATTTTCATTCCTTCAAACTCTTTCCTCAAAGGAATTCTCGATCGCTATCCTCCCTGAGCTTAATTTCTTGAGGTATATATATATATATATATATATATATATATATCTTCCCTTTGCGCATTTCTTTTGTACTTAGAAACATTCAGACTTAGAAAACTTTCTAAGTCTCTTCTCCTTGATCCTCAGGTCACTATATATCCTCATCTTGGGTTCTATAGGTATATCAGACCTCCTCCTCCCCTCTGTACACTCCCTTCGAACTTTTAGACGTTAGGTCTTAGAAAAATTTCTAAGTCTTTTCTCCTCAAAGGCTCAGATCGGTATCTCTCCTGAGCTTGGTTCTCCAAGGTTTTGAAACCTTGGGCGCACACCTTACAACCTTGGAAACTATGAAAAAATCGTTTGTTCTCTCCTTCACAAAGAGTCCGAGAACAACTCAACCTGCACACTCCTTCCGTGCCCATGTGCTTCCTCTACATTAATTCTATCAAAGATTCAACATTGTCTCTCGTGAGCTTTCCTGAATTAAACTTAACTCTGTCAATGCACTCCTTGCAGACAATGTACACTCCTTGCATGAACTCTCATAAGAGAAACAATTGAGACTTTTTCTAACTCCACAGATTTATGTGTTTAACCACAAAATGCATTCTCAAGCACAAGAAAAGCATGAACAAAGAATTTAAATCAATAGAAAGTGTACCATTCATTCAGATAAACACAGTAACAACAACACCAAACATTTGTATTTAAGCTTCTTTGTTTTATTAATTCAAGTGATAATATATATAGATACAAGCAATCCTCCAGTGCTCCTTCAACAAACTTATACAACGATCTCTAGATCTCAATAGCAACGACTCTCTCTCGCAATAAAAACTATTACAAAATGAGAAGCAACAACACTCTTTGGGCATAAGATACAAATATATATACAAGAGGTAATTCATCGAGCATTTTCCCCCAAAAACCTAATTGCTATCTTATCAGGATTTATGAATCTACCTACTAAGGACAAAGAATTTAATAGCATTTACAAATAATATAAGGGTTGATGCGCTGCCTTTGTACAATACAACCTTTACATTGTAGTGATACTGATCTGAGAGGATATTTGGGGATGGCCTCAACCTCAAATCATTAATTACAATTATTTTCATAAAATTTCAAATTCAAAAAGGTGTGCTCTCTTTTGTACAATCCAAATCAGCTCCATATATTCATTGATTGATGTGTTTCTCTCCAGCCCATCCTCCTCTTTTAATGTCAATGTAGATGCTCCTGCATCATACTCCTCTGGCCAAAAATTCATGCACTCATGTCCATGAGTTGTTGTACAGTCTTTTCTTGATTTGAAATGTCTACTTCACTCACCCAACTTACATCTTCTTATGGATGGCCTTGATGGATGATTTTAAGGATGGAAATTTATTTTAAAATGTAGAAACCTTGACTAATATTACTAATCCTTCATATGCCAACTATAAAATGTTTGACGATTTTTTTGTAAAAATATTCAAATTTCTAATGATTTTGTATAGTTTGTAAAAACTTTTGGCGATTTTTAAAGTAAAATAATTTTATCCTATAGAATTTTGGTGAATCATTTTTAGAATAGCGAATATTTTTTGGGAAAAACCTTGGAAAATTAGCTCATGAACGAAATTTAGCCCCTAAAATCATCCCTGATTGGCCTTTCCACTTCACAAGGTATTCAAAGTACATCTTTCTTATGGTCCTCTTGCCAATCCTCTGATCTATAATCTTCTCCATTTGCGACTTCTCTACTACAAGCAAGTTTTTTCCCCATTTGATCTCCTTCTGATCATCTAATCCTCCTGGTTAATCTTCCCTATAAGGATACAGGTCTACAACATTAAAAATGGGTAATATTACCACATTGTATGGAAGCTCAATTTCATAAGCATTTGCTTCAAACTTTCTAAGGATCTTGCATGGTCCTATCTTTTTCATTTTTAATTTGTTATATGTTCCCCTTGGGAACCTCTCCTTTCTCAGATGAGCTAAAACCTGATCTCCAACTTCAAATGTTACATCCCTTCTCTTTTCATCTGCTCTACTTTTATACTTCTTGATGTTGTCTTGCATCTGCTCCTTGATCTCACCATGAAGTTTTTTCATCTTTGCAACAAAATATTCATCTCCTTCACTTTTGAATTCATTCTGTCCCAAATTTATTAGTTTTGATATCCCTCTTGGGTGCATTCCATACACTATATGGAATGGACTTCTTCTTGTGCTTCAATTTGGTGAATCATTGTATGCAAATTCTGCTTGTGACAGAATCCAATACCACTGACTGCTATTCTCAGTGACTAAGATCCTCAGTAAATGCCCCTAAATTTTGTTTACAACCTCATCTTTCCCATATTTATGAGGATGGCATGTCGAACTGAAGGAAAAATTTGTCCCCAACTTCCTCCACAATGTTCTCCAGAAATGACCAACAAATTTGGTGTCCCTATCCGAAACAATGCTCCTGGGCAAGCCATGTAGCCTCACAATTTGTTTAAAAAAACAGGCTTGTTATGTGTGTAGAATCATTAGTTTTCTTGCATGGTATAAAGTGTGCCATCTTGGAAAACCTATCAACTACCACAAATATGGAATCACTTCCCCTCTAGGTTTTGGAAATCCCAACAAAAAATCCATGCCTATCTAGAATAATAAATGGTTGGTAAAGACCAGTGTTCTGTTGTCTTCCTTTTGCATACTGGAAAATTCTGCATTTGTTCACAAATTTCTTTACTTTAGATCTCATACTTGGCCAATAGTATGAGCCACTCAATTGTACAAATGTTTTATCCCGACCAAAATGTCCTGCTAGACCTCCACTATGCTTCTCTTTCAATAAATTGTCTCTCATTGAGCATTTTGGTATCCACAATTTTCTTCCTTTGAACAACAGTCCATCCTGAATTAGACATTCTATCGCTAGTCATCCCCCTCCAACCAAGTAAGTAACCAATAAGCATCTTCTTTATGCGCGATTCAATCCATGTACTGATGCACCCTCCCTCTCAAGAAATAGGTTCTTCCACGCGAAGAAACTTCTCTTCACAAGCCTCCTTATATTTTGTCTCTTTCTCTATGGCTTATCCCTTCTATTTCAGGGCAATAAAGTGGAATGCTAGAATAGAATATGAAAATTGACAAGAAGAGGAAACACCTTTCAAGCCAAAGGCGAAGGAAAAGGTAAGGTGGGTTTCACTAACTTTAAATTCCATCTCGAATGCCCCTTAACAAAGGATTTTCACATGCCTCATAAGCCTCTTTAAAATATGGATCTTCTTGGTATATTCCCTTAAGGTGTTCAAACCCCACTGTCTCCACTTTGAATTCCTTCACAATCAAACACCTCCTACTCAAAGCATCTGCAAATTTGTTTTCACTACCATAAATATGTTTAATAACAAAAGTGAAATTTTTCATAAATGCCACCCACTTTGCATGCCTCTTATGCAACTTCTCTTGTCTAGTTATGAACTGTAGAGATTGATTATCATTATACAACACAAATTCTTTGGGAATAAGATAATGCCTCCACTTCTTTAAAGCTTGAATCACTACATAGAATTATTTGTCATATGTGGAGTAATTATTCTTGGTATCATTCATCTTCTCACTGAAATATGAAAAATCTCTATCATATTGACTTAAGAATGCTCCAATTGCTACTCCACTAGCATCACACCTTACATGGAAGGTCTTCCCAAAATCTGGTAGAACCAGAATTAGTTGTTCTGTGACCTTATCCTTCAATATCCTGAAGCTCTTCTCAACCTCTTATGTCAACTTAAAGGATTTGTGTCTCTTCTTCATAGTGTCTAATATTGGTGCACATGTAGCACTAAAATTTCTAATTAATTTCCTATAGAAAATTTCTAATCCATGGAAACTACTTACCTCAAATATGTTCCTTGGAGATAGCCAATCTCTGATTTCTCTCACCTTTTCTGGATCCATCTTCATCTCATTGGAAGAGATCACAAAATCTGAATATATGAGTTATGTATTCATAAAATATGACTTATTTAAATTTATCAACAACTTCTCTTACTGCAACCTTCTTATTACTAATGTCAAGTTTCTCAAGTTTTCCTCCTCATTTTTACTAAAGATTGGTATATCATTCAGATATACAATGAAAAATTTCCTTATGAAGTCTTTAAGTACTTCATTCATCAACATCATGAATGTTCTTAGAACATTTGTTAAAACAAATGGCATAACAAGTCACTCATACAACCCTTCATTTGTCTTGAATGTTGTTTTACATTCATCTCCTTCTCTCATCCTTATCTGGTGATAACCACTTTTCAGATCTATCTTTGAAAAATAACTTGCTCCACTCAAGCAATCCATCGAATCATCCATCCTAGGGAAAGGAAATTTTTACCTGATAGTGATCTTGTTGATGGATATGTAATCTGTACACATTATCCATCCTTCATCCTTATTAGGACTCAATACAGTTGGTACTGCACATGGGATTAATCTCTCTCGAACTAAACCCTTTTTTAACAGATCTTGGACCTGATCCTTGACCTCTTCATTCTCTTGAGGTATCAATCTATATGTGGCTTTGTTTGGAAAACCATCTCCTGCAATAAGGTCAATGTGATGACCGATTCTCCTAATGGGTGGCAATGAGAAAGGTAGCTCATCCACCACTATATCAACAACATTTTCCAACAGTTCCTTAATTTCTTTAGGAAGATCATCCATAGAAGTACTGGTAAGGATTAATCTAGGATTTCTCACCATAATAAACTGCATGTCATGTTCCTTCTTGACTTCATTCAAGAGATCCTTCCCACTCATCAGAAGTATGCTTGGGATGGCTTCTTCCTTCCGCTTCTTATCCTCTATTGGTAGCAACATGTGTGTCCTAACATTCTTCTCTAGTGTGTAAGTATTCTTCCTCCCATCATGTATGACATTTTTGTCAAACTACCATGGTCTTCCCAACAAAACATGACATAAATCCATGGGTATTACATCACATAAAATATCATCTTTGTATCCTCCTTTTTTAAATTCAACTTGGCATTGTTTACTTACCATTACTTGGTGTCATTTTTGCAGCGATGATACCTTATATGGATTTGGATGTGTAGTTTTTTCCATCTCTAGTTTTTCCACCATCTTTTTGGATACTATATTATCAATTCCTCCACCGTCTATAATCACCTTGCAAGCTTTATCCTTGGCCTTGCAATAAGTCCTAAACAAACTATTTATCTATATCGATGCTTCCACCTCCTTCTCTGGTTTCATGATAATTTTCCTCATCATGAGGGATCTTCCATATTCAACAACTTCTGCTTCAAAGTTAATTTTTTGTGCTTCAGAAATGTGATCTTCTCCTCCTTTTGTATCTTTCTTTTTCTCAAGGCATTCCCAAGAAATATGCCATGTCTTTCCACAGGCATAACATCTTATCTCTCCTCCTCTGCCTCTTCCTCTTCCTTGAGGAAAATAATTTCTTCCACCATACTCTATCCCTTGGGAACTTCCTCCTCTCTCTGTATGACTGTGAAAATTTCTAGTCTTAGCCTTGGAATTTTGAGCCTTGTCATGGAAAATTCCCTTACCCATGCTTGGGCTTCTTCCTCTACCTGTTTGAATTTGCTTTCTGGCCAATTTCTCTTCTGCTTTCAGGGAAGCCTGATAAACATATTCAAATTTCCTCATAGTCACCATGCTGATTTCATCATGGATTTCATATCTCAGGCCATTAATGTATCTAGAAACCTTCTCCTCATCTCTTTCATGATGTCCAACTCTAATGTTCAGCCGATAGAACTCTTATGTGTACTCTTTTATTGTCAAACCCTTATGTATCAGGTTTTGTAGTCTCCTGAACAGATTTATTTAATAGTCTTTGTGTATGAATTTATCCTTTAGCTTGGCTACCATTTTGTCCCATCTTTTAATTTTTTGTTTTCCTTTGCTTCTTCGATCAACCTGTTTTTCATACCACCATAGTGTTTCATGCCATTTTATCCTTGTGACAACATGTTTTAATTTCTTCTCATCATTGACCTCCTCATAGTTTAAGTATTTTTCCATCGCTCTTATCCAGTCCAACATCTCCTCCACATCCAAATTTCCTTCATACATTGGGATTTCCATTTTTTCTCTAGCTCCCATTTTTATAACAACTATTATCAAGCATTCTTCTGCATCATATTCTCTTGCATCTCCTCCATCCTCCATCTCTTCACTCTCGGTCGCACTGATGTCACCTGCATCTGGTTCTCTCCTTTGTGCATTTTCCATGGCATATAGCCTTTCACGAAGTCCACTGACCTCCCGGTATAAGGATCTTGAGTTGACAGGAGATGAATTAGCTCTCCAAATCATTTTGAACCTCTTCTATTCAATTTCCACAGGTCTTTCTTCTTTTTTGGGGCCAAATCTGGCTCTCTCTATCTAGCCTCTTCCTCCACGTGACCCCGGGCTTAAAACCAGTGGCTTTCCTACTATCTCTGCTTAATTCAGGACTTCGGGGCCTTCGAACTCCAATGCCTCAAAGACACACCTTGCACTCTTCCCAAATAAAATCTTCGTTGAGGAAATAAATCCCCCTTGGGATCGATGGATGGGGTGATGAAAGGTGGAAGGTCCAGATCCCTTCGTCGTTTTGAGGCTCTGGGGGTTCTCTCGTCGCCGGACTCTTTACTCGTTCCTAAATGTTGGTTTAACATGATCGATCTTCTCCCTCCACGTGTCCTATTGGAAATCAAGGAATGACGATGTTGATCCTTCGACCCTCGACTACCCAACACTATCCACTCCTCCTTTTCACTTTTGAAGTCTCCACTTGAAAAAATATTCATCTAGTTGACACCTGTCACTTACATCGATGGTCTAGACAAACTCCAAGACCCTGGACCTCCCGGAGTCTTAGGACTTCACGCCTCTACCTTGGTCCCTCTGAATTCTTTAATGACGAAGTGTGGGATCGCGTGACGCATGTCCCCGCAAGATCTGATAGTTGCGATTGATTCACTCCCTTGGGCCTTCAAATCTCTTGTCTCATTTTACACCCTTTTAACCTCTGAACATGAAACGTGTCGAAGCTCTTAAGGGTTATCCCTCTTGTAACTTCCCTAGATATGAAGGTTGTTAACTCTTCGGGTCTCTCCTGCTAGATATCCATCGTTGTTCCTTCAAACTTTTTCCTCAAAGGAATTCTCGGTCGCTATCCTCCCTGAGCTTAATTTTCTGATATCTATATATGTCTTCCCTCTGCGCCTTTCTTTTTAACTTATAAACGTTTGGACTTAGAAAACTTTATAAGTCACTTCTCCTCAATGCTCAGGTCATTATCTCTCCTAATCTTGGGTTCTAGAGGTTTATGAGACCTCTTCCTCCCCTCTGTGCACTCCCTTCGAAATTTTAGACGTACAAACTTAGAAAAATTTATAAGTCTTTTCTCCTCAAAGGATGAGATCACTATCTCTCCTCAGCTTGGTTATCCAAGTTTTTAAAACCTTGGGTGCACACCTTACGACCTTGGAACATCTACAACAATTTAATGTTCTCTCCTTCACAAAGATTCCGAGAACAACTCGTCTTGCACCCTCCTTGTGTGGCCCTATGCTTCCTCTCCACTACTGCTATCAAAGATTCAATGTTGTCTCTCGTGAGCTTTCCTGATTTAAACTTAACTCTGTCGATGCACTCCTTGTAGACAATGTGCACTTCTTGCACGAACTCTCATAAGAGAAACAATTGAGACTTATTCTAACTCCACAGATTTATGTATTTAACCAGAAAATGAAAATTTCTAAAGAACAAGAATAACATGAACAAAGAATTTAAATGAACAAAAATCCTACCATTCATTCAGATAAAAATAGTAAAGAAACACCAAACATTAGGATTTAATCTTCTATTTTCTATTCATTCAAGTGATAATATAGTACATATATACATGCAGTCGTCCAATGCTCCTTCAACAAACTTATACATCTCTCTCCGACTCTCAACAAAAACAACTCTCTCTCTCTCTCAATAACAACTATTACAAAATGAGCAACAACAACACTATTTGGGCATATGATACAAATATATATACAAGAGGTGATTCATCAAGCATTTCCCCCCAACAACCTAATTGCTATCGTATGAGGACTTATGAATCCACCTACTAAGGACTAAGAAGTTAATAGCATTTACAAACAATATAAGGGTTGATGCACAACCTCTCTACAATACATCCTCTACATTAAAGTGATATTGATCCGAGATGATATTTGGGGATGGCCTTAGCCTCCAATCATTAATTACATTTCTTTTCATAAAATTTCAAATTCAAAAAGGTGTTCTCTCTTTTGTAGAATCCAAATCATCTCCATATATGCGTTGGTTGATGTGTTTCTCTCTAGCCTGTCCTCCTCTTTTAATGATGATGTAGATGCTCCTGCATTAGTAGGTGTCGGTTCTTGTGGATCAACACTATGGAAATTGATTATATTGTCACATATTTATTTAAACAAAGAAACAAAATTATCATGAAAATAAAGGACAAGAAAGGGATGAGTTATCACAGGGTGATAACCCATCTTATATTCATTTTAACACCAAGATCTACTTGTGGTTCTTTGATTGGATAGGAAACAATGACTTCATCCTATTATTCAAAACATTCAGGTAACTTACGAAGTCTTTATGATGTACAAGGACAAGGAACTATAGATGTTGCTTTATGTTTGTATTTTTATACCATAGATTTATTTTTCATTGTTAGGTCTTATGATGAGAGTATAAATTTCTATATGACTAATGGAGTGAAAATGGAAGGTTTACTTGGTAGTTATGAATGATACTTTATAAGCATTAATAGTGTATAGTGGAGTGTGGAATGGGTAATAGTGGTTATGCATTATGTTTTCCAAATTCTTACTAAATTAAAGAGATTTATACTTGTTTTACCTCAAGTTACATTTTCTTTGAATTTTGATGTACGTTGAAGTGGAAAATATGTAGAACATGATGAAATACCTGTGGAACCCATATGTAGACTACTAAAATATGAAAATGAGGCGAAGATAGGCTAAGAACTACCGAAAATAATGAAAGACGATCTACTAAAGAAGAAAAAAAAACTAGTTGAAGATGCTAAAGAGAGACTTTAAATATATTAAAGGGATCTGAATATCTCCCCCAAACCCAAGAGTTTTCATGTACTCACGCAAACTATTTAAGATTGAGTGGCCTATGGCTACAAGAAAATAAACTACTACCAGCTTGTGTTGATACCAATCTGAGAGTTGTTAAGAATAGAAATATGAGAGCTACTAATGAATTGTGGGCACATAGTCCATGAGTACTAAACTTGAGCACATAGAATGAATATCATGAGACCATATATTCATATTTGAACAATTTTAAAAGATCGCTTATGAATATTCCCCCTCTATGACTGACCAAAACAATTCAAGGATAACCCACACAAAATAATTATAATCACTTTTTCTTTCTATAACAGAGATTTTTATTTCCTTTCTTAAAGAAAATTCATAAAACGATTAGCAACACTTATGGTCAGAGAGCCTTGTATACATTAGAGTAGGGATTTTATTCTTCTCCTTTAGGAAGGAAAATAAAAGAGTATTAGTAGTCTCAACAAATGAAAATCCCATAAGAAACTAATCAACATTTTTCAATCTCAAAATATTTACATTCATTTAAGTAATAAAGTTAAATTTCACAGTTGAGTATATTAAGATTCTAAGATCATGGTCCCACTCTTAATATAATACATATTTGAGATAGTATGAATTGTATGATAGGGTATTAAGGTCAACTTAGGGTTATTCTCAAGTGGCAGTTAGATGGAGTTCATTTATCCCTCGCTCTAACCACTCATGCTTCCTTCTGATAGAACTTCACAAGTAGTACTATACATAGGGAAAAAATGGATGAGGTTTAGTCAATATAGGTGTCGCAGGTCCAAACCTGATGCTAGCAAGCGTCTATAACCTTGATGAGGTAACTTATTAAACTGATTTTACCCTAAGAGCTCTTGTCCCATTACTTCATTTTTACAATTTGCATATAATTAGATATGTGGGGAGAAATCATTAGAAATCCCTTTGTTACGACAACAATTGGTGAGTTCAAAAGAGGTAAAAAAAAATTGAAAAATGAACAACATTAGTAGAAGTGACGTACAATCCAACATCGATTAAAACTACTCAATCAAATCATCACACTTAACTGAAAGAAACACCACTATTATCCAATCAATCATATCTCATAAATATAACATAATTAAACTACCCACCCAACCTATCATGCATGGTTAGGACCTCCAAGACACATAAGCAACTCTCAAGTCAAAGATTCATCCGATTCATTTTGACCATTTAAGGTCTCAGGACGAGTGATTGTTCTTAGGAAGAAGGAAGTATCTAAATCCCATTAATCCAACCATAAGCCTCAATTCAAGACTAGAGTTACAAATCATACTTAACCTTCATTTCCTTATGGTGCAATAGAATGATCTACTATGATCAATCAATATTTTACGCAATGTTAGGTACAATTGAGCAAGAGGATAATACATTAAAATGAGAAAACCACAAGAGCATAAGTACAATTTTAAAATCAGATAGAAGTCTATTTCTAATTATCAATAATATGTTGTCAAGTTAGGTTCATTCCAGGTCAAGCCTTGTTTATCAAGTGATTCAAAAACTTTTGTACTAATACAACCCCTATGCAGCTCATCTATGTATCTTTGTATTATGGAATGTCTTATTTTAGCAATATAAGGAATTTAAATTATTTGCATATCCATTTGTAAGAACCTATAAGTAGATAAAATCTTTTAAAGTAAAACATAAAAATTCAATACCACTTTCATATCCAAATATAAGATCATATAAAGATCAAATATTCTTGAGCAATACTTAATAAACATATTAGGAAATCATATTTAATTACTTAATTATTTGTAAGAGCAATACTTAATCAATATATGAGGAATTCAATATTTAATTACTTAATTTAATTGTAAGAGCAATACCTAATAAATATATAAGAAAATCAATATTTAACTACACATTTATTTGTAAGAACCAAAGATCACAACTTATTAAAATCTATAATATGACATATTATACCAATTAACATATCGATTTATAAGAAGTGCGTCAATGTTCCTGCGTTCTCCTCATTGACCGGGGCAATCAGGAATTTGGGTGGTCGACGTGAGCGTTTTCCTAAGATCTGGATATGCCAGGTTCAACCATTTTTACTGTACTAAATAAAATTTTTATTAAATTTAACAACGGTTTAGTTATCGCCGATTCTTAAATGTCAATAATTGAAATTAAAGGAACAAAAGAAGAGCTTCTGGGTTGCACATCTTCATAAGATACGCTTTATTTCTGTAAAATCGTACATCATTATGTGGTGAGTCTGTAGGCAAAGCCTAACCAAGATAACTCTAAACATCAACTTTATAAGCATAATCAATTTATACAACATCAGTCTATGAATACGCACTAAAAACCCTTCATTTCGTATTGCGATTCTCCCCAGATTGAACCATCCATTAATATTCCTTGACAAGGTTGAAAACCCAATAATAGTTCATACAATTAAATTAATTTGTATTTACACATAAATTTAAATCAAACATCGAAAATTCTATCTCGTTATACACCGGAACAAGTATGGATAACTATAGATCAGAATAATTTAACAAAGAAATAATCAAGTGATTATGAACATGGAAAGGTTTCAATCCATTAACACTACTCAATTTTATATATAATGGCAGTTGTAATTTTCTTAGTCCGGGGCTTCCTACCATACATTATAATACAAATTTAAGATTCACATTTACACATTTAGCCAAAGAAATACCTTAACCAACGATGATGGACTTGAAGATATTCTTTTGCAACTGGCGATTCTTCCGACCTCCCTCTTTCCAATCGCAAGAGATCTCACTGGTACCTTCCAGCCAACACTAGGGGTACTCCTCTTCCGCCTTAGCCCCCGAGCCGCAAAGAAGCACAAAAACCATAATATACTATAGCTCCAAATTTTCCTGGCAAGGGAGAGCTACCACTCTATCCTCAAACTTGGTTTCTCAACTCTCACAAGTAAAACACAGTCCCAAAATGATTTTGGCATCATAACTTTACCAATAACCATTTTGATCCTGTAACACCCTGTTCCCCCCAGTCTGTAAAAATAACTATATTGGCCAAGAACTATGGCAAACTCAAAGATGTGAATGTTTGATTTGACAGACCTTTGCATAAAAGGTCGATGAATGTAAATTATGTTATGAATATGTGTTGTATGACTGTTGGGAGAGGGATGTGCTAAAAGAGACCATGATGGCTAATGAGAGGTGGTGGAAGGGACCTGGAATGGTTGCGTTAACTTCCACCGAGCCAATACCATACTGGTTTATACTTGCTCAAAAACCAAAGTAGCTCTCTGATCCTGGAATGGATTTCTCGTCAGATTGGTAGGTGGGGAGGCTCCTCAAAGAGTTAATGAGGGGATGGGGGTGAACCGCCCATCAATAACAGCCCTCAGACCTGACCACGGACAACGAAATTCACTCCACACGCAACCTTGCACACAAAAATTGGCAAGAGAGGAAATGTGGAGAGGGGAGAGAATAGCGCGCGCGACGGAGATCGCAGAAGGGAACTAGAGAAAACCCTGGAAACGTAGGGAGTTCTGAATATCAAGAGAAGGAGAGTAACATTCGTCCTGGATTATTTTCCTGTATTAGGAGAAAGAGAGTAACCTTCGTCCTTGATTTTCGTTGAGCTGGAAGTAGGAGACTGAACCTCAAAGTATCGTGGTCTAGCTCGGGGGTGGGTAGTGGTAAATCCATTTGGAGTCACTGAGCCTACGATTGGGTGGAAACGAGCACCCCTCTCAGCAGTTGCATCACGCCGGTGGATCTGATAAGTGTTTTATGCCTTGTATTTCGAATTGAATATCATGAATACATGCTTATGTTTATATGTCCATAATAATTTCTGTGTGGAATGATTGCCTGGTGTTTTAAAATGGAAAGAATGGATGCATTTGTATACTTATACGTCATCGTTGGTTTCTATATAAATGGTTAAGTCTGGGGCATGAGTTCGCTTCACCAAGAATCGTCTGAAGGTTCATGTGATCCGGGTCTGGAAACCTTATGCAAGAAAGGGTAGCTCTCTAAGGTTGCAGAGTCGTGGGAGTTTGAAGCCCCGAGAGGTTGAATTTCGTGATTCAAGCTCAAAAGGGATAATGAGCCCAATTATAGAAAGAGAGAATACCCTATCATTTGGTAGACGAACAGTCGGAATCCTTTCGGGAATACCCCAGATCTATCGACACTGATGGATCTAGAGAAGGAGTGCAGGCTTTAACACCTCGACCCTTTCAGCCTTCACAAGTAGCGATGGGATCTAGGACCATAGATCCAAGGATCTGACGGAGCCCTATTGACCGTCGATCTTAACCTTTGTATAGGCAAGAGAGTAGCATTTCACTGACTCGCGACTTGGAGTGGTCAAGGGTAGGACTGTATGATCTCACAATTCACGAGATTGCGACGTGATCATGATCGTTGGATCCAGGCCACGGGAGAACCATGGGACTAGAACTTTCGTGGTTATTTCCTATCGGGGGTTCGGAACTTGAGAGAGTTTATTTTCGACTGTAGAAGTCATGAAGTGCCAAGCGTCGAGGGATCATGCGAACACGTGGCACATCCATGAGATGGGGACCGTGTGGTTGACAGGTGGCATAACAACAAGTGCCCAGAGAAAGGTGGGAGAGGGTAACACGTGATGGACATATGTCACCTGGGAAAGAGTCAACTCATTGTTGACTTATCGTATCTCGGGAATTCACGAAGGAGGAGCACGAGGGCTCAACACTCCAACTCGCGAAGTCGCGAGATGCAAGTAGCGCTAGTATTTAGTCTAGGAAGTGGGTGACTAGTGGTGAACACTTGTCATCTGGGAAAGAGTCAACCCATTGTTGAATTATCGTGGCTCGGGGTTTTGTAGGATGAAGAAGTTGCACCCTGATCACTAGGGCTGCAAAACACCGAGAGCCGAGGTCTCGTGTGACGGGCGGCAGCGACACAGTTCGTGAGCAGAGTATAGAGGAGGAGACAAGTGGCGTGTGCGCATCGCTTTGGCAGAGCTGTGTAACGATGACCTCTCTCATCTCGGGATTTCACAAAGGAGGAGCACGAGGGCTCAACAACTCAACTAGCGAAGTCGCGAGTGGTGCTAGTGTTTGGCCTAGCCTATGGTTACATGTAGTAGGCGCTAGTGAGGAGGGAGCCATACCCGTATCATATCTCGAGTATCGGTGTTTGGAGAAATGGGAGTCGGGAGTCTTGACTCCCAACTGGCGAGTTGCAAAAGGCGCTTGCGCTAAGACCAGGTTGTGGTCGTTTGGAGGAGGATAAGGGAAGGGAGAGTCTTCCCTAGAACCTATAGAAGTCTTGGGGATTCTGTCCCCCGAAGAAAACGACGAAAAATCTAGGTTGTCATAGTGGGTGTGTGACAAATTGGTATTAAAGCATGGTTACAACACTTGGCCTGCTTGGGCTCATGAACGAGTTGCCTAAGAACGCTCCCTGAAGTACTCTTAAAAAGGAGTAACTCTCTATCCTAACCCCCCTTATCAAAATCCGAAGTTAAGAATGAAAATTCCTATTGTGTGTATGAATTTGAAAAAAAATATGAATTATGCGTTGATTGTGAATGAATATAATATTGACTAACAACAAGTGTTTTTCTTGCACACAAGCAGATGATCAACCACGGGAAACTGTAGACACATAGAATGGTGACGCACCACGAAGTGGAGGATGACTCCCACAATAGAGACAAATATTTTGATGAAAGGAGAGCAGTAGATACCCCTCCAGATCTAGATGAGACTGTGAGAAGCCTCATGGTCAAGCTACAGAGCTGCAAGGCTAACAAAGAGAGGTTGATAAAAGAGAAAGAGAAACAAACATAAATTAATGCAGTCTTGCTGCAGAGTTTATCCGACATACAAAGACAATTGTAGCATGGACCTGACACCAGTCACGCAGACCGACGACAGACAAAGAAAAGTCGAAGTCCACCTGAGATACAGAAACGTGGTCTTTTAAGTGGCCACACTGGGAAGATCACCTCGAGAAAGGTCCACCCCAGAGATAAGAGACAAGAGTCGGATGAGTCCTCTAGAAAGGAAACTGGCGATTCAGAAGGATCTTCTAGTAGCAGGACTAGTTCTTATTCCCGAATAAAATGGAAGAAGCGAAATCATCCCAAAAATCATAATCTTGAAGAATTCAAGAAGGCCAAACCACCCTCTTTCGATGGTGAAATAAAGAAGGGGGAGGAAGTGGAGGCCTGGCTTCTTGGACTAAAGAAGTATTTCAGAGTCCATGACTTCTCAGAAAAATTGAAGGCCCGAGTAGCCACCTTCAACTTGAATGGAAAAGCCTCCATTTGGTGGGAAGACCTTAAGAATATAAAAGGGATTCATGAAGAAGACCTATATTGGGAACGGTTTGAGAAATATTTCAGGAAGAAGTATCTATCGGAAAAGTATTTCGGTGAAAAGACTAAAGAATTCTATGAACTCAAGCTAGGGAAACTCACCATAGAGGAATATGTCAGCAAATTCCTCGAGTTTCTGAGGTACGTAACCTATATAAAAGAAGAAAAGGAAAAGGTGCAACGATTCATCAGTGGACTACCTAAGGACTATCAGAATAGGATTGAGTTTGACGAGCCAAAGACCATAGAAGTCACTATCCAGAAGGTAAGATATTGTTATGAAAAGCTGGGGCATCAGACAGAACCTCGCGAAGGCTGGAAGCAGAAGAATAGTTTGGGATTCCAGAAAAAGGGGTTTAAATCCCCAAGATTTAAAAACTACAAAAATGACTCAAGGATGGGCTTCCCAACCCGAAGTGTACACTAGCAGAATTTTCCTTCCCAGAGCGGAAATAAACCTTCTGGATCTACCCCAGGAAAGATTGATAACCCAAAGAGAGAACCCTTGAAATGTTGGGGTTGTGGAGAAGAACATCTACTAAGGGACTGCCCGCACTGACAACAGAAATGTCAGAGAATTTACAATGTTCAAGAAGCTTCCACCATCAATGATGTGGCCAGGAGTGTGTCGCAAATCTATGCAGCCTTGGATAATAAGAAAGTTGACCACCAAGCGTCAGTGGTGGAGATGAAAGGTATGATCACCAACCATCTAGTATCTATTCTAATTGAACCTGGTTCAAATTTGAGTTCTATAGCTCCTAAGGCTATTGATAAGTGTAAATTACAGCCACATAAACACGCCAAGCCATGGTTGGTACAGTTAGCCACTGGCACCAAAAGAAAGGTAGCGGAGGTCATACCAGCTTGCCAATTCACAATGGGTGAATTCCGCACCCAAGCAACCCTTAACATACTACCCCTAGGATCATATGACCTATTGATTGGTATGGACTAGCTAGCCACATATAAAGCCAAACTGGAATGTTACCATAAAACCTTAGAATGTGTAGGTGAAGAAGGAATAAGGATAACGCTTCGAGGGATCCAAAAACCTGTCTCGGTGAGACAAATATCAACCCTTCAAATGAGAAAGTATTGCAGAAAGGGATGTCCACTTTATGTGATATAGGTGTTGGAATCATTTGAAGATGATAAGCCGAGCCTCGAACACCACCCCACACTAAGAGAATATAGAGATGTATTTCTGGAAGAGGTACCGGGTCTACCTCCAAGAAGGGATATTGACTTCTTGCTAGAACTTGCACTAGGAGCGGTGCCAGTGTCTAGGACACCCTACAGGATGAGCACACCCAAGCTAGTTGAGCTTAAATTACAACTAAAAGAAATGATGGGCAAAGTCTATATCCGACCCAGCGCATCTCCATGGGGAGCACCAGTTATGTTTGTAAAGAAGAAATATGGTACCCTCTGACTATGCATAGATTATAGACAACTAAATAAAGTACCCATAAAGAACAAGTACCCCTTACCCAGGATCGATGACCTGTTCGATCAATTGAGAGGTGCTTCCATCTTCTCAAATATTGACTTGAGATCTGGATACCATCAAGTCTGAGTCAAGGGTGAAGACATCCACAAAACTGCCTTCAGGACGAGATATGGTCACTATGAGTTTGTGGTAGTACCATTTGGATTAACTAATGCCCCTGCCACTTTTATGTGCTTGATGAACAATGTGCTCAACAAATTCCTAGACAAA
>ML781425.1:318766-367609 GCA_009831015.1 Picea engelmannii | reverse complement strand
AACAGAACTATTGTATGCATACATCAAACTTGAAACATAACCATTATATGCACAGAATCGAATAGTCAAACAAAACTATTGTACGCATACATCAAACTTGAAATAGAACCATTATATGCACAGAATCGAATATTCAAATAGAGCTATTGTATGTGTCTATTCATATACATCAAACTTGAAATAGAACCATTTTATGTGTTTCGAACTTTAACCGAGTAGATGGAATGTACAACGCTATTATATGCGGCTATAGGTTTACATATATATATATATATATCAACCATGGACATAATCGAATAGCCAACGGTGCTAATATATGTGTCTATCAAACTTGAGAACCTTAACAAAGTAGAAGGAATGCACAGAGAAAATTTTTATGTGACTATATGTGTGTACATTAAACTAGAACATAAATCGTTATATGCATCTTCAGATTGTAACAGAGTAGAACGAACAGACAGATCTATTTTCCTATGCGTCTAAATATTTATAAATCAAATTCGAACCATGCATATATATGTATGTTTTAAACGTTAACATGGACGAATGAACGAAATAGAACTAAATGTATACATATATCTCAATAGAGTTAAATATATGCACGAATTAAAATGACTATGGGCATATGACTGTTCAAACTGTAAACCAGATCCATTTTACAATAGAAAACAAACGCTTACGAATACATAGAGTTGAAATTGGCAATACCTCTAGAAAACGATTGCAGATGGGGGGGTAAACAACCCTTTTGATAAAAGAAACAAGAATCTCTTACTTCATGTTACATTTAAAACATAATTGGGTTAAACAAAAATGTGTTTAAACCCTTAGTGAGAAGATACAGAGAATCAGTGCTTGAACAAAGGACCTCTTAACTTCCAAAAGAACAAACTACGAACATAATTCGAGAACACCCGATTTCAACAAGAGGAAGGGGTTTTTTATTTGGAACCTGAGTACCTTTACCAGGCCGAGTAGAGGCTGGAACCCGTGTTGGGAAGGGGCACAGCTGCATTCGACCAATACAATAATACATTAGAAACTTATAGAGGAATAACATTGTGCTATAAACTGAAGAAGGAAACAATGATGACCATATCCGACCAAATACTTACCTCAGGGCCGAAACGCCACACCCTCCTATTTACATACTTCGTAATCAACCCAGATGGAGGGGAGGAGAGACCGAAAGCTCCTGGTGGGTACCCTCACAACAGTAAGATTCCCACCATCAGTACATAGAAAAACCAAATGACAAATATCCTTTTCCTTGACAAAATAAAAATGACAGTGCGAAAATCTCAAACAAGAAATCATTTGAAAAGAAAACCCTCAACGAACAAGGCAAGGAAGGCAAGGAATGGTATCATTTTAATCTTGAAGAATAATCCAACATCATTGAGGAGTACTACTCTAAATCATCTCGATTATAGTTCTGAGAACAGGTTAGACACAGATTAAACTGGGGTAATCCCATGGGACACACATACAACGAACCTTATGTATTGTTCCCGGTAGTAGAGGGTCTGCGACCCAAGTATTAAAGCAAGGCAAAAGAACCTTTTACTGTCACCACGAAACAAAAGAAAAGGACGCGTAGACTCTATGAGGGCAAGGTAATTCTATAACCATAGTGAAGTAAACAGGAAACAACTCTTTCCTCCTAGCTTCAACCAAAACATTAAACTCTGTTCAAATCCGAGATTTCGACAGTCACTTAGTGAAACTTACTAGGCATTACAGTCAACTGCACCAAGGGTTGCTCATGGAGGCAGTATTTGCTTCCTGTGAAATTTTCAGAACCTCCCCTATGAAGGCGCAAGGGAGAAATGAAAACCTAAGAGGCACGATTAACATTCTTACAACTTGTAACATACAAGACCCTGCTCTAGGGCAAGCTGGAGTATACAGATTGGAAGGAGTTGGAGGAAGAGACATCAGGACTGCGGGTCGTAGGAAACCTTTATTAAATCCCTGGAAGAGCTTTAAACACCTTCTGATAGGCACATCCGCCACCTTAAATGCAAGAGATCCGAAGTAAACCAAAGACTATGACCGTCCAAAGAACCAATTGATTACCAACCTCGAAAAGTATCGTTTTGTTATTCTGGCCAGCGGAAGAGAGTTAGTTAGGTTCGGATGTGTGATGTGTTCAGTTGGTTATGGGAGGGACAAACTGTAACATAAAAAAATAGAACCATCAAAGGAAATTTCTTGAAAAACTTTTCTGACACAACTATTAACCACAATAAAAACCTTATCGGTCATGACCTAAAAACTGACGTGACATAGTTGGGAGTGCTTGAACCTTGATAAATCTGAGACCTAGCTCTATGCGCATAGTGCATTTTTGATAAACATAAAGGGACTATGATAAACCTTAGAATAAAGTACGCGCACTATAATAAACCTTATGGTAAAGTAAGTTTGGACTCTTAAATTGCCTTTTCGAATTTTGTGAAAGATATTAGGCCAAGGGTTTTACTTAAGCCAGGTGCATTAAGCTAGCATGTTATAAGGTCATGTAAATAAAACAAAGGGTAAGTTTATGGCTCACGAGTGGGTTAAGTGAAACCAAATAGCAAGTACATCACCACAAAAAAAATATTTTTTATGAGAATTTTTAGGTTCATTACATATGGTATCAGAGAGAAAGTTACAAGATTGGGCCTGAACAAGGCCACTGTAGCACTTAGTACATAATTGTTTTGTTTTTGTCTTCCCAAAAACTAATAAATTGTATGGTTACAAACATAAGACTTTCTCTATTTTGGTGAATAAGTATGGCAGCTCGAGACAATGAAGAAAACAGGATGGAAGAAAATCCACAGCAAGGACCTCCTGGAGATACAAGGTAGAATAGTGACAGAAGCTCACCCATAGAAGTATTGGAAACAATGAGGAATCTAATCTTTGAACTACAGATCTTTAAAGCCGACAATGAAAAATTGAAGAAGGCACAGCAAGAATAGTAGCAGATAAACGAAGTCCTGTTGCGTAGTATAGTGACCAAGAAAAGCCCAAAAGACAACAATAACAATGAAGAAGTCAACAAAAGAGCCTCCAAGAACTTAGGGCCAGAAACAGAAAAAGGAGACAGTTCATCCCAAGGAAGATCACCAGTTGATGATGGAACAAAAACTGACAGGAAAAGAAAACAAGTGGACCACCTTGAAGGAGAATTTAAAAAAATAAAACCCACTATCTTTGACAGGGAATCTAGAACAGGAGAAGAAGCAGAGGCATGGCTATTGGACATAAAAAAGTATTTCCAAATATACAACTATTCTAGCAACATGAAGGTCAGGATGGCCATCTACAATCTGAAAGGGAAGGCCAGTATTTGGTGGAAAGATCTGAAGTTGGCCAAGGGCCTAAAGGAGAAACAGTTGGAATGGTCTGACTTTAAGAAGTATTTCAAGAAGCAGTACCTTTCTGAAAATTATTATGAAAGGAATAAAAAGGACTTTTATGAGTTACGACTCGGAAATATCATGATGGAGGACCTTATAAACAATTTTTTGGGTCTGCTAAGATTTGTACCATACATCCGAGAGGATAAAGTAAAAATTCAGCGATTTCTAAGCTGTCTCCCACAGTCCTACAAGGACAGAATTCAGTTTGACAACCCCAAATCCTTAAGTGAAGTATTCAGAAAAGCACAAATGTGCTACGACCAGTACAAACAGTGGGCAGAGTTTCCCAAGACCTGGAAGGATAAGAAACATGATCGAATGAACCTCCGGAAGAAGGGGTACCAACCAGCTCCTTATCGGAGTACTGCAAAGAGTTTTCCGAGAAAGGATCTTCACTCCAATCCTCCGAACACTCAAGGCAGTGGAAAACCAGCAAACCTAGGAACAAAGAGGTTCGGGGATAGCTCCCGCAAGCCATTAAAATGTTGGGAATGTGGAGAGACTCATCTCAGGAGAAACTACCCCCGTTTGAGTTCAACAAATATAACTATCATTCATAACCTGCAAGAATCCTCGACCGTGGGAGACATAGGCAAGAGCATACATCGGATAAATGCGGCCATTGATGGACGACAAGCTCACCACCAGTCCTCAGTGGTAGAATTCAAAGGTAAAATTCATGACACTCGAATTTTTGTTTTAATTGACCCTGGGGCAACATTGAGTTATGTTACTCTGAAGGTGGTAGAGTCAAATAAACTTAAGAGACTGAAGCACGCAAAATCATGGCTCGTGCAACTAGCAACAAGTGCAAAAAGGAATGTAATTGACTATATTCCAGATTTTGAGTTCAACCTAGATGGTCAAACTATAAGGACCGATCTGAACATCCTACCACTAGGATATTATGATATGATTATTGGGATGGACTGGTTGGAACGACACAAGGCAATATTAAATTGTTATACAAAGATACTTAGCTATAAGGATGATTCTGGCACCACTAGGATAGCTCAAGGTATACCAAAACCGGTATCGGTCAGACAAATATCAGCGATGCAGCTAAAGAAATGTGTGAGGAAAGGATGTCAGGTTTATGCCATCCAAGTGATGAGCCTAGCAGAAAAGAAGGATAAGCCAAAGTTGGAAGACCTTGCTGTCCTATGAGATTTCAAAGACATGTTTGTGGAAGAGATACCAGAATTACCCCCTAGAAGGGAAATAGATTTATCCATAGATCTATTACCCGGTTCTGCCCCTATCTCAAAAGTGCCTTATCGGATGAGTCTCCTAGAACTGACCGAATTAAAAATACAATTACAAGAATTGTTAAACAAAGAGTATATCAGGCCAAATGCCTCACCTTGGGGAGCACCAGTCCTCTTTGTGAAAAAGAAGGAAGGTTCTCTAAGATTATGTATCGACTATAGACAACTAAACAAGATGACTATCAAAAATAAGTACCCCTTACCAAGGATAAATGATCTGTTCGATCAAGTAGGAGGGGCCAAGATATTTTCAAAATTGGACTTATGATCCGGGTATCATCAAGTTTGGATAAAAGATGAGGACATAAAAAAAACAACATTTTGGACAAGATATGGACACTATGAGTTTGTAGTCGTACCTTTCGGACTCACTAATGCCCCAACCACATTTATGTGCCTAATGAGCAGTATTTTCAGTAAGTACTTGGACAAGTTCGTAGTGGTATTCATCAATGATATCCTGGTCTATTCAAAGACGGAGGAGGAACATGAGGAATGTTTCAGGATTAATCCGTAAGTGCGGACACAAACCGATCTCCCTAGATCCACCTGGATCTAGAACAAAGCAGGACAGAATAATACTCTTTCCTTAGATTTAGACTAATGAATGAACTAGGAGGCCAGAATCATGAACATACCTTGTGATCGCTTCCTTGGGTATCTGTTGTCCAGCTTCGCTCCAATGCTCTTATACCGTCAAGACCACAACAGTACAAACCAATCGAAGTGAAGACAACTCAATATATTCAATAGTTAATCTATACATATGATCAAGGAGTTATGTAATAAAGTGACATTGGCTTTATGGGAAAGGGACATATTACTGTATTAAATTGATAGAAAGTAAGACTTACAACCTGAGCCTTGATGCTGCAAATCTCTTTTCGATGGCTCCTAGCTCTGACACACACACTTGCTCATGCATGAAGAAGATCAACCACTTTTGATAACCTTGCTGATGTCTTTAGCTGCTGTAGCATCAGTCCTTTATACAATCTTGCACTAATTCTCCAATAATTCTCTTGCTAGTTTACTTGTAACCTTATCCATGAGCATTCCCCTCAATATATAGGATAGAATAGATTAGTTACTTGGATAGGAAAGATCCCAAGATATCAGGAAAGCCAGTACTTATATAATCATTCGAACGCCAACTCATCCTTCTAGAAGATTCCCTTCTAGAAGGTTCAAGAATTTATCTTTTTCCTCCCTTTAGAAGATGTTCGCACCCTGATAGTTAGGTACAGTGCGAACTTCTCGCACCTCAGCTTAATGCAGCCTGCGAGAATCGTGCATTCTCGCAGGAAAATATATGGGTAGCCTGCGAACCTCCCTTAAAAATATGATTTTTGGAAAGAGACAAAGTTAACATTTCTCAGGAAAGAGTTCTAGTGGAGAGCCTGAGTTCTCCATCATTATTACATTAGCATGACAACCAAAATTATGGATAATAGAATGCCCCCCAAAGTCTGAGATTGGAACTAGTGACAGTCGATAGACTTTGTAAGCTGCATGTGTGTGTCGAGAACCAAGAGCACATCTAATCGGAAACCTGCAAACATCCAAGCATCTGCAGAATGTCGTATATACCAATTCTGAGGTAGGTATGCCCATACTCAGATCATAAACTGATGAAATCATAAACAAAGTCATGGCCACCAATTATACACTATGGATCCATGTTGTCGCAATATAGCATAGCCACTTGAATACACTATGGATCTATGCGAAATTTTTTTAATCAAGATGACATAGCCACGAAACATACACAGTGGATCTATGTGTCACAAATCATACATACTCCATCGCAACCTGGATCACAAAGACAATATCCAGGGTCTTCAATCTCGTCACCCAAAGTACAAATCTAACCATGTGATTACATGTGTTGACGTCGAACATGGTAGAAACCACTTGATTACCGGTCATTGATGTAACTGTTAACAAGTGCGAGGGAAATCACCATTAATGTCAATGACTCCCAAGGTACGATAGTGCAATCCATCGAGTGTGAATAAATGAGTTGATGTCGAACATCCGATGGAATCTTTTGATCAAGGGTCAATGATGTAAACCCACTGTCAAAAGCGAGGAAACTTGCCATTGAGGCATGCAAGCTCCAAGGTACTAAATACTTTCTAAGTCTTGATCCCGCATAATGAGATGAAGTCGATGGAACAAGACTCGTCACAGGAGGGCCTTAATGTATCCCCCATCAATGACACAAAATAAGTAACTGAGTTTGAAAATGAAACAAAGCATATGGCAATTGGACTGGACACAGGGAAGGCCGACACAGAGAGAATGGATAACTGCAGATGGCCGACTCAATATAGGTTTCAGATGGACTTCTTTTGAACATATGAACGACACGACCAATGATTTGGCAGCATTGAATCAAAGACGACACATGGAATGACCTTGTAATCAATCGAAAGAGAAACAAATGGATTTCCTAAACCGGCTTCAAATGATGAATAGGGGGTGTCATGTTCAAGAGCGACACTTATTGCCAATCATTACGAAGATGAAACATATCCCTTTCCCAAATTCCCCCCCACCATTTCTGGAAAGTACCTCTTTATTTTTACGCAAGCTTGAAGAGGATCACATGTGATTGTTGATATAATATCATCCTTCAGACGAGTCCCTCGGAGTATTTTTAACGAACCCTAAGAAGGAGTGGTTTGGTCCCATCACGAGTCTTTCAATGTTCGTTTACCGAGTCCAGAGATAGTAAACACGAAGGTTTTTCAAGATTATAGAGTTTGGAAAAACACTTAAAAGAGAACTCTCTCAGTTCCTTTTTCGTAATATAGTCTGGATGAGACCAAAAAAGAGATAAATTATCGCTCACCAGACGCGTATTTCAAATACTTTAGCGAGCGTGAAAATAACAAGGTCGCTCGGTGATCTTTTCATGTTTAGAGAGTCTGAAAAGGGCTTAAATAAGACTCCAGGGGGGTTCCTTTTTCGTATAACCTCATTGAGCCCGAAAAAGTGATAAAACTATGCTCGATCATGTTCTCTTGATTTTACGAGCATAAGAACGGACAAAAATGATGCTCGAGGTTTTATGTAAAAAACCATAAAAAAAAAACAATCAAAATCACTCCATAACTGAGAAAAATATGTCCATATCCGTTTTGTAATCATCAATGTTTCACACCTGCAAGTCATTACACTCATTTTCATATTAGTCATTAGGTTTAAACAATAGATAAACATAAAAACCCAAAATTGACATAGTAAAAAGTAATTTAAATGAGTAAATAACCAATTTTACCATATCATTTCATGTTTTTACCATTGAGTTCCAAAAACCCTCATTTTACCCTCTGAACTCGGCGTTGATTTCTGGGAGCTACGAGTGATCATTTGACAAGTCGTCAGCAGCATTTTGGTAAGTTCTTCATTCTTCATCTTTTCAAGGTTTAAAATTTTGATTTCATTGGTTAAAAGTTCTGTTTTAAATCATTTTTTGAACCCTATATGCGTGGAGGCATTCTCGCAGGTGGCCCATACGGGACCTGCGAGAATGAATCAGTCTCACAGGTGGGCCTTAAGCCACCTGCGAGATGTTTGCACTGTGCATAATATGTCACCTGCGAGCAACACAAAACTCAAAAATTCTTTAAAAGTTTAGCCAATGAAAAAGATTTATTTCATAAATAAGATCATTAACCCTCTTTGTATGTTTCTTATGCAGGTAAATAGCCACAAACATGGTTCTTGAGTGGCGAGAACGAGAACATGAGGAGGATAACGCAAATGCTGAGAATCATCCTCCCACCATAGCTGCATTAAGAGATTGTGGTCTCTTAAAATACTTCTGTATCTCGGGCATGAGAGCCCAAGTCCGATTACTGGAGTATCTAGTCCGTATGTGGGATCCAGACCAGCAAGTTTTCAATGTAGGAGCTCACATATTAACCATTGACATAGAGGATATATACTTCTTGACCGGATTATCCAGGTGTGGTTCTCATGTCAGTCTAACCGGCAGTAGAGGTGGCGGGTTGAAAATGAGTGAATATTGCAACCAATGCTGTGTACCTGAGGCTGAAAGAAAGAAAGGAAAAGTGGCAATCTGGGGAGTAACTAACTTGACTCTCCGCACTATTCTCTTCACGATTGCTCGGATGGCTGGAAGTTCCGTTCCGCATATGGAATTGCAGAGCTACTTCCAGTACGCCATCGAGTGTAACGAGCCCCGAGTATTTAACTGGGCTGATGCAGTGTTGCGTAGTATCAAAAGACAATTGACCAAGTGCAGGTGGGGTGAACTGAAACAATTTGGATATGGATCTTTGTTAGTGTCTTTATTTCTGGAGAGAGTCCCCGTATTCAGACTACAGGTTGAGTGGGACTTTCTGGGTCCTAGGGATCCAAGGATGTTGCGGTGGTGTCGCCTCATGGCCCGAGACGTGGCAGGACCAATCGTCAAATATGACGATATTTTCTTTGACTGGTTGCAAAACCAGATGCTGATGGTCGATGACTACGCCTATGTCGGGTTGGATTTCAGAGGAGATCCAGATCTAGCACCGCCAGAGGACGCTCAGTGGGGATACCTTGGTAATAAATACACAACTTTTCTCTTTTTAAATGTTTTTGAATTTTTAACATATTTAAATTTTTTTGTTTTATAGATTTATTCGAAGACTAACACCAAATGTTTGTTGATAACATAGATGTTGGACCATATAGAACTCCTGGCAGTTCTCCTATCCAGTGACAAGGAGAAGCAGCAGCAGTAGTACCACAGTATGTCGAAGATTACCAGGTTGTGGAACAAAATTTAGAGGGTCTTACAACAGACATTCCAGATATGACTCTGGAAGAGATTCCACGACGCGATCAACGTCACACTGTAGGGGTGTCAGGAGCGTATGAGCTGGTTGATTACGATGGTATACCTTTGAGTGAACCCAAGAATGGGTTGTACTTGAAGAAGTATTATGGATAAGTCATTTGTGCACAAATACTTGTATTTTATGTATCATACTTTTTGTGTGTTACTTTAGTTTGCTTTTGACGTTATCTGGTCTCTGCCCTTATGTGACGTTGTGTTTGATTTCTATATGTCAGAGTCTTTGCTACCCTATATTGGCTTCGCTGATGGTGCTAGCCGTACTACTCAGAACTTAGCTTCTGCTACGTGGTCAATCTATGCCCCAACAAACGAGCTTATATCTTTACGAGGTGTATGTCTTGGCCGTGCAACCAACAACATCGCAGAATATAGCATCGTTATTGAATTATTGGTAGATGCTATATCACTCGAAATTCATAATTTGGTTGTACGACTTGACTCACATCTTGTAGTACTGCAGCTAAGTAATATCTACTCTATTCGAAGTCCTACTCTGTTAAGGGTGTATTTGCGGATTCGCCTCTTGGAACGGTATTTTGATTACATTGAATATCAACATATTCCTAGATGTCTTAATACATTAACATATGCATTAGCTAATTATATAGTGGAGTCACCAATTTTTTTTCAGGATTAATTTGTAAGTGCGGACACAAACCGATCTCCCTAGATCCACCTGGATCTAGAACAAAGTAGGACAGAATAATACTCTTTCCCTAGTTTTAGACTAATGAATGAACTAGGAGGCCAGAATCATGAACATACCTTGTGATCGCTTCCTTGGGTCTCTGTTGTCCAACTTCGCTCCAATGCTCTTATACCGTCAAGACCACAACAGTACAAACCAATCGAAGTGAAGACAGCTCAATATATTCAATAGTTAATCTATACATATGATCAAGGAGTTATGTAATAAAGTGACATTGGCTTTATGGGAAAGGGACATATTACTGTATTAAATTGATAGAAAGTAAGACTTACAACATGAGCCTTGATGCTGCAAATCTCCTTTCGATGGATCCTAGCTCTGACACACGCACTTGCTCATGCATGAAGAAGATCAACCACTTTTGATAACCTTACTGGTGTCTTTAGCTGCTGTAGCATCAGTCCTTCATACAATCTTGCACTAATTCTCCAATAATTCTCTTGCTAGTTTACTTGTAACCTTTTCCATGAGCATTCCCCTCAATATATAGGATAGAATAGATTAGTTACTTGGATAGGAAAGATCCCAATATATCAGGAAAGCCAGTACTTAGATAATCATTCGAACGCCAACTCATCCTTCTAGAAGATTCCCTTCTAAAAGGTTCGAGAATTTATCTTTTTCCTCCATTTAGAAGATGTTCGCACCCTGATAGTTAGGTACAGTGCGAAATTATCGCACCCCAGCTTAATGCAGCCTGCGAGAATCATGCATTCTCACAGGAAAATATATGGGTAGCCTACGAACCTCCCTTAAAAATATGATTTTTGGAAAGAGACAAAGGTAACTTCTCTCAGGAAAGAGTTCTAGTGAAGAGCTTGATTTCTCCATCATTATTACATCAGCATGACAACCAAAATTATGGATAACAAGGAACACTTAAGAATAGTTCTGCAAACGTTAAGGAAGCACAAATGGTACGCCAATTTTGACAAGTGTGACTTCTATCAAAAGGAAATACAATATCTCAGACATGTAATATCAGCAGAGGGCATTGTTGTAGACCCGAAAAAGATGAAAGCCATTATGGAATGGTCGATACCTAGAGATGTAGAGGATATATGGTCATTCATGGGAATCACCAGATATTACCGCAGGTTTAAAGAAGTGTTCTACAAGATATCCTACCTGATCACATCATTACAAAAGAAAGGGACCAGATTTAACTGGTCAGAGAAATGTCAAGACAACTTCAACAAACTAAAGGAATTATTGACAATGACACCCGTATTAAAAGTAGCAGACCCGGATAATGACTTCACGGTATGTGTCGATGCAAGTAAAGAAGGGCTAGGTGGTGTCCTAACTCAGGAAGGACATGTTATTTGTTATGAGTCCTGAAAATTAAAAGAGCACGAGTGAAATTACGTCACGCATGACTTAGAATTAGTAGCAGTAATACACGCCTTAAAGATGTGGCGACATTACATAATGGGCAGAAAATTCCTATTATTAACAGACAATAGCGGGGTAAAATATTTGTTTAACCAACCGGATCTTAACTCAAGGCAAGCAAGGTGGTTAGCCTTCTTAAGAGAATTTGACTTTGAGGTTAGGCATATCAAAGGCAAGGAAAACAAAGTGGTAGACACATTAAGTAGAAGAATCCATGGGTTATTTGAGATGAACATTAGCAAAGCGAAAAGCGATCTGGAAGAAAGAATAAGGACGAGAGGTATTGATGACAAAAACTATACCAAAATGATGGAGGAATTTTCAAATATTACTGTGAATTCAGATAACTCATATCTAAGTGTCGACGAGAAGGGACTGCTACGATTTAAGAACAAACTTTATATACCAGACTCAGCAGGGTTAAAGTTAACAATATTGGATGAAGTGCATAAGAAGTCGTATTCTGGCCACCCAGGTTACCAAAAAATGATAACAACACTTAGGAAACTATTTTATTGGCCTAATATGAAGGGAGAAACAATAGAATACTTGGCTAGGTGCCAGGATTGTCAGCAGGTTAAGGCCAAACACCAGCATCCAGCCGGCCTCTTACAGCCATTACCAGTACCAAAATGGAAATGGGAGACTATATCACTTGACTTTATAACAGGTTTGCCTAAAACTCAGAAACAGAATGACTCCATCATGGTGGTAATCGATAAACTCAGTAAGTCTGCAGACTTTATTCCTATAAGGTCTACTTTTAAAGCTATAAAAATTGCTGAAATATTCATGAAAGAAATCTTTAGACTGCATGTCATTCCTAAAATGGTGATTTCAGATAGAGACATAAAATTCACATCTACTTTTTGGAAGAAATTGTTTGCAGGGCTCAATACCAACTTAAATTTCAGTACAAGTTATCATCCACAAACGGATGGACAAATCGAATCATAGAGGATATGCTCTGCATGTACGTAAGAACAAAACCAAACAAGTGGGAGGATTATATACACTTGGTAGAATTTTCATATAACAATGGGTATCAAACTTCAACAAAGTTGAGCCCTTTCAAGGTATTGTATGACAGAAAGTGTACGACTCCAATTAGTTGGGATAACCCGGCTGAAAGACTCATGGTTGGACTAGAAATGCTCTAAGATATGGAGAACATTGTGAGAAAGGTACAACAAAAATTGAAGGAAGCACATGACAAACAAAAGAGCTATGCATATCTAAAAAGAAAACACTTAGAGTTTCATGCGGGAGACCATGTATACTTGAAGGTCAAAGCCCGAAAAATCTCATTGAAGCTAGGAAACTGTGCCAAACTGGCACCCAGGTTCTATGGGCCCTTCGAGATACTAGCTCGAATTGGACCTGTAGCATACCAACTTGCACTTCCAGCTAATCTAAGAATTCATAATGTGTTTCATGTTTCATTGTTGAAAAAATATATTCATGACCCTACTCATATGATTGATTGGAACTTGGTGCAGGTGGAACCCGAAGGCGAGTTCCAGGTGGAACCCCTGTGCATTCTGGACCAGAAAGAAATAACATTTTGGAACAGAGTCGTCGCTCAGGTAAAGGTGCAATGGAATCACTTTAGTCCTAAGGAGGCCGCTTGGGAGTTGGAAGGAGAATTGTGGAAATCTCATCCAATCCTGTTCCAAGAAAGGAACGAACACTGAGGACAATGTTTTATTTAAGGGGGAAAATATGTGACATCCCCCAAAAATAAAGAAAATAAAAAATTATTTTTAGAATTTAAATTGCTGGAAAATTTATTTCTGTTTTTAGTAAATTCGAAATTGGAATTTTTTTGCCATTTATGGCAACTCCAAATTTCGAATTTTATGTATTGTAATAAAGGATTTTGACTGTTGGGTAGAGATCTGATTTTTCCCAGCTAGATATTGGACAATGACACTTGTTAAAAATAGAATATTTCATATTTATTGTAGGAAGACAAATGGAACAACCATGTTACAAGTAGCTGACCATGACTCCATGAGTGGGGAACATGTTGGAACTACCCCTGGGCCGAGTTTTACAAGTGGAAAATTAGTGATTTGGCCATTGGCAGCCCCTGAAAATCAGGGATTTAGGAAGCTGTGAAAATTCCCAAAAAAGGGAAAAGACCTGGGGAAGTTACAAATAGGCATATGCGAGGAGGCATGACGCTGCTGAGTATGCTTGGAAATGAGTCTATTTTGTTTTTTTTTTCTTTTCACTTACTATTATGAACACTGGGAGGGTGTGAGGCAAGGTGGAAAGGTGACTGAATCAAAGGACAGTGTTGCAGAGGGAGTTCCAAGTTGTCCCTTATGGACTCATGGTCAGGCTAGGGGGTGAATCGGGCAAGTAGTCGTGGCTGCTTGGTTCTACGGTTGGGAGGAACATGGCTGTTCCCTTTGTTTTTCTCTGCAAGTCTAGTTCAGATATGTACCCTAAAATCTATCTGTCTGAAGGATGTGTTTTGTTTGTTGTATGGAAATTAATGTTTGTGTTATAATTATACAGAAGAAAGTTCTAGTAGCTGTTTAAATGATCGTGTTACTGTTGTAAATATTTTCTGTACTTAAATATTCAATATTCTACAACCCCTGTGGAACGAAATTGGTCATTGTTAATGAGTTTTCTTAATGGTGGTATACATGCAAGATCCCAGACAGAGGCTGTTCGAAAATTCAGTGAGTATCTATAGGATTTAAATACAAAATTATTTTTTCAGAATCAATTGTTTTGAGTGAACATAATCATTGGATGCATATATATAGAGGTATATCAAACTTTAAACAGAGTAGAAGGAATGCACAGAGCTATTGTATGCGTCTATATGTTTATATATATATATATATATATATATATATATATATATATATATATATCAAATATGAACAAGATTGCATAGTCAAACAAAACTATTGTATGCATACATCAAACTTGAAACATAACCATTATATGCATAGAATCGAATAGTCAAATAGAACTATTGTACGCATACATCAAACTTGAAATAGAACCATTATATGCACATAATCGAATAGTCAAACATAGTTATTGTATGCGTCTATTCATATACATCAAACTTGAAATAGAACCATTATATGTGTTTCAAACTTTAACCGATTAGATGGAATGTACAACACTATTATATGCGGCTATAGGTTTACATATATATATATCAACCATGGACAGAATCAAATAGCCAATGGAGCTAATATATGCATCTATCAAACTTGAGAACCATTATATGAATTTCAAAACCTTAACAAAGTAGAAGGAACACACAGAGAAAAATTTTATGCGACTATATGTGTATATATTAAACTTGAACAAAAATTGTTATATGCGTCTTCAGATTGTAACAGAGTAGAATGAATAGATAGAGCTATTTTCCTATGCGTCTACATATTTATAAATCAAATTTGAGCCATGCATATATATTTATGTTTTAAACGTTAACAGGGACGAATGAACGAAACATAACTAAATGTATACATATATCTCAATAGAGTTAAATATATGCACGAATTAAAATGACTATGGGCGTATGACTGTTCAAACTGTAAACCAGATCGATTTTACAATCGAAAAAAAACGCTTACAAATACACAGAGTTGAAATTGGCTAGACCTCTAGAAAACGATTGCAGATGGGGGCATAAACAACCCTTTTGATAAAAGAAACAAGAATCTCTTACTTCATGTTACATTTAAAATGGAATTGGGTTAAAAAAAAATGTGTTTAAACCCTCAGTGAGCAGATACAGAGAATCAGTGCTTGAACAGAGGACCCCTTAACTTCTGAAAGAACAAACTATGAATAGAATTCAAGAACACCCGATTTCAACAAGAGGAAGGGGTTTTTTATTTGGATTCTGAGTACCTTTGCTAGGCCGAGTAGAGGCTCGAACCCGCGCTGGGAACTGGCACATCTGCATTCGACCAATACAATAATACATTAGAAACTTATAGAGGAATAACATTGTGCTATAAACTCAAGAAGGAAACAATGATGACCATAATCGACCGAATACTTAACTCAGGGCCGAAACGCCACACCCTCCTGTTGCCATACTTCGTAATCAACCCAGACAGAGGGGAGGAGAGTCTGGAAGCTCCTAGTGGGTACCCTCGCAATAGTAAGAGCCCCACCATCAGTAAATAGAAAAACTGAATGAAAAATATCCTTTTCCTTGACAAAATAAAAATGATAGTGCGAAAATCTCAAACAAGAAATCATTTGAAAAGAAAACCATGAACAAACAAGTCAAGGAAGGAAATGAACGATATCATTTTAATATTGAAGAATAATCCAACATCATCGAGGAGTACTGCTCTGAATCATCCCGGTTAGAGTTCTGAGAATAGGTTAGACATGGATTAAACCAAGGTAATCCTACGGGAAACACGTACAACGAACCTTATGTATAGTTCCCGGTAGTAGAGGGTCTACGACCCAGGTATTATAGCAAGGCAAAAGAACCTTTTACTGTCACTACGAAACTAAAGAAAAGGACATGTAGACTCTATGAGGGCAAGGTAAGTCTATAACCACAGGGAAGTAAATAGGAAACAACTCTTTCCTCCCAGCTTCAACCAAAACATTAAACTTTGTTCAAATCCTAGATTTCGATAGTCACTTAGTGAAACTTACCAGGCATTACAGTCAACTGCACTAAGGGTTTCTCACAGAGGTGGTAGTTTCTTCTTGTGAAAGTTGTAGAGCCTCCCCTATGAAGGCACAAGGGAGAAATGAAAACCTAAGAGGCACGATCAACATTCTTACAACTTGTAACGTACAAGACCCTGCTCTAGGGAAAGCTGGCGTATACAGATTGGAAGGATTCAGAGGAAGAGACATCAGGAATGCGGGTCGTAGGACCCCTTTATTAAATCCCTGGCAGAGCTTTAAACACCTCTTGACAACCACATCTGCCACCTTAAATGTAGGAGATCTGAAGTAAACCAAAGACTATGACCGTCCAAAGAACCAGTTGATTACCAACCCTGAAAATTATTGTTTCGTTACTCTAGCCAGCAGAAGAGAGTTAGTTAGGTTCGGATGTGTGACATGTTCGGTTGGTTATGGGAGGGATGAACTGTAACATAACCAAATAGAACCATCAAAGGAAATTGCTTGGAAAAGTTTTTTGACACAGCTATTAACCACATTAAAAACCTTATCGGTCACGACTTAAAAACTGACGTGACATAGTTGGGAGTGCTTGAACCTTGATAAAGTTGTTACCTAGCTCTATGCACATAGTGAATTTTTGATAAACATAAAGGGACTATGATAAACCTTAGAATAAAGTACGCACACTATAATAAATCTTATGGTAAATTAAGTTTGGACTCTTAAATTTCCTTTTCGAATTTTGTGAAAGATATTAGGCCAAGGGTTTTACTTAAGCCAGGTGCGTTAAGCCAGCATGTTATAAGGTCATGTAAATAAAACAAAGGGTAATTTTTTGGCTCACGAGTGGGTTAAACGAAACCAAATAGAAAGTACATCACCACAAAAAAATAAAATTATGAGAATTTTTAGGTTCATTACATGAGTACTTAGCCAAATGCATAGAATGCCAACAGTTTAAGGTAGAACATCGACACCCAATAGGATTATTACAACCTCTACCAATTCCATAATGGAAATGGGAAACCATCTCCATGTATTTCATCACCGGATTACCAACATCGACTAAACATAATGACGCCATCATGGTAGTGGTGGATAAACTGAGCAAGTCCACTCATTTTATCCCCGTCAAGTCAACTTGCAAGGCAATATATGTCGCCAACATATTCATGAAGGAGATATTTAGACTACATGGTATGCATAAAGAGATCGTGTCTAAGAGAGACACGAAATTTACTTCCATCTTTTGGAAATCCTAGATGGTTGGTCTAGAGACAAAATTATTGTTTAGCACAACCTATCATCCTCAAAACGATGGACAGATGGAAAGAGTGAACCAAATATTAGAAGACATGCTAAGGATGCATGTAATGCATCAACCCAAAAAGTGGGAAGATTTTCTGCTACTGGTGGAATTCGCCTACAACAATGGCTACCAAGAATCCCCGAAGCTGAGCCCTTTCGAAGTCCTCTATGGTAGACCGTGAAACACTCCATTCAGTTGGAGTAATCCCATGAAAAAAGTTACTATTGGACTCGACATGTTGAAATAAATGGAACAAAAAGTGACTCAGATAAAGAAAAATCGAAAGGTCACTCAGAAAATACAGAAAAGTTACACCGACTGAAAGAGAACTCCAAGAGAATTTAAGATGGGAGACCACATATATCTCAGAGTTAGTCCCAGGAAGAGTTCCCTGAGGATGGGAGCTTGTGCCAAGTTGGCACCTCAGTATTTTGGACCCTTTGAAGTTCTAGATAGAGTGGGACCTGTAGCCTATAGTCTAGCACTGCCTCCCACAATAAAAGCCCATAATGTTTTCCATGTTTCATTATTGAAGAAATATGTACATGATTCTAATCATCTAATTGACTAGTCTATGATCCATGTGGAACCAGAGGGAGAATTCCTGCCAGAACCTCAATGCATACTGGACAGAAAGGAAACCCCACTCAGGAACTGAACCATTGCAAAGGTCAAGGTGCAGTGGAAACATTTTGGTCCAGATGAGGCTACGTGGGAAATGGAAGATTCCATGAAATAGGCATATCCAATTTTGTTTACTTCTGTACATACACATCAAATTGATAGATAGAACATCAAGGACGATGTTCCTTTAAGGGGGAGGGAATTGTAACACCTTGTTTCCCCTAGTCTGTAAAAATAGCTATATTGCCCAATAACTATGGCAAACTCAAAGATGTGAATGTTTGATTTGACGAACCTTTGCATAAAAGGTCGATGAATGTAAATTATTTTATGAATATGTGTTGCATGACTGCTAGGAGAGGGATGTGATAAAAGAGACCATGATGGATAATGAGAGGTGGTGGAAGGAACCTGGAATGGTTGCGTTAACTTCCACCGAGCCAATACCGTACTAGTTTATACTTGCTCAAAAACCAAAGAAGCTCTCTAATCTTGGAATGGATTTCCTGTCAGATTGGTAGGTGGGGAGGCTCCTCAAGGAGTTGATGAGGGGATGGGGGTGAACCTCCCATCCATAACATCCCTCAGACCTAACCACGTACGATGGAATTCGTGCCACACATAATCTTGCAGACAAAAAATGCCAAGAGAGGAAATGTGGAGAGGGAAGAGAAGAGCACGCGCGATGGAGATTGCGGAAGGGAACTGGAGAAAATGCTGGAAATATAGGGAGCTCTGAATATCAGGAGAAGGAGAGTAACCTTCGTCCTTGATTTTCATTGAGCTGGAAGTAGGAGACTGAACCTCAAAGCATCGTGGTATAGCTCGGGGGTGGCTAGTGTTAAATGCGTTTGGAGTCACTGAGCCTGTGGTTGGGTGGAAATGAGCACCCCTCTCAACAGTTGCATCATGTCGGTGGATCTGATAAGTGTTTTATGCCTTGTATTTCGAATTGAATATCATGAATACATGCTTATGTTTATATGCCCATAATAATTTCTGTGTGGAATGTTTGCCTGGTGTTTTAAACTGGAAATAACAGATGCATGTGTATGCTTATATGTCATCGTTGGTTTCTGTATAAATGGTTAAGTCTGGGGCATGATTTTGCTTCACCGAGAACCATCTGAAGGTTCATGCGATCCGGGTCTGGAAACCTTATGCAAGAAAGGGTATCTTTCTAAGGTCGCGAAGTCGTGGGAGTTTGAAGTCCTGAGAGGTTGAATTTTGTGATTCAAGCTCAGGAGGGATAGCGAGCCCAATTATAGAAAGAGAGAATACCCTATCATTTGGTAGACTAACGGTCAGAATCCTTTCAGGAATACCCCAGATCTGTCGAGACAGATGAATCTAGAGAAGGAGCGCAGACATTAACACCTCGACCCTTTTAGCCTTCACAAGTAGCGATGGGATCTAGGACCGTAGATCCAAGGATCTGACGGAGCCCTATTGACCGTCGATCTTAGCCTTTGTATAGGTAGGAGAGTAGCATTTTGCTGACTCGCAACTTGGAGTGGTCAAGGGTAGCACTGCATGAACTCACGATTCACGATATTGTGAGGTGATTGTCACCATTGGATCCAGCCCACGAGAGAACCGTGGGATCAAAACTTTCGTGGTTATCACCTATCGGGGGTTCGAAACTTGAGAGAGTTTATTTTTTACTATAGAAGCCACGAAGTGTCGAGCGTCAAGGGCTCATGCAAACACGTGGCACATCCATGAGATGGGGACCACGTGGTTGACAGGTGGCATAACAACAAGTGCCCAGAGAAAGGTGCGAGAGGGTGACAGGTGATGGACACATGTCGCTTGGGAAAGAGTCAATTCATTGTTGACTTATCGTATCTCGGGAATTTGTGAAGGAGGAGAACGAGGGCTCAACACTCCAACTCGTGAAGTCACGAGATGCGAGTAGTGCTAGTATTTAGTCTAGGAAGCAGGTGACCGGTGGTGGACACTTGTCACCTGGGAAAGATTCAACCCATTGTTGACTTATCCTGGCTCGGGGTTTCGTAGGATGAAGAAATCGCACCCTGATCGCTAACACCGCGAAACATCGAGAGTTGAGGTCTCATGAGAAGGGTGGTAGCATCACAACTCGTGAGCAGAGTACAACAGAGGAGACAAGTGGCATTTGTGCGTCGCTTTGGCAGATCCCACGTAATGTTTACCTCTCGCGTCTCGGGATTTCGCAAAGGAGGAGCACGAGGGCTCAACACCTCAACTAGATAAGTTGAGAGTGGTGCTAGTGTTTGGCCTAGCCTACGGTTACATGTAGCAGGCGCTATTGAGGAGGGATCCATACCCGTATCATATCTCGGGTATCGTTGTTTGAAGAAAATGGAGTCGAGAGTCTTGACTCCCAACTTGCAAGTTACGAAAGGTGCTTGCGCTAAGGCCAGGTTGTGGTCATTTGGAGGAGGATAAGGGAAGCGAGGGTCTATATTAGGCCCCATAGAAGTCTCGAGGATTCTGTCTCCTGAAGAAAAAGACAAAAAATCTAGGTTGCCGTAGTGGGTGTGTGACAGATCCATTTCCCATATAGACCTTTTTTTTATAGAATTTTCCTCATGGACACATGTCCAAGCACAATTTAATTAACTTTTTAATTAAATAAATTAGGATTATTCACCCACACACTTGTCACTCTCTCCCCAAGTTGCATAAGTAATTACAAGTTTTTATTTTAATTAAAAATACAAATTCCCACACATCCTCCCATGTGTTCCTATTTTTTCTCTTAGTTGTCCCTTTATTCTCGAGATTCTCATTAATTGAGTGTTTCCTAACTAGATCCTAGTTAGAGTTTGATTAAGAGTCTTATTCTAGTTAGACTAGTGGTAGGTTGGCTCAAGATTCTTTTCCAAGTGTTCTCCTATTCTCTCTTATTATTATTTCTTCTAATTTAAAAATCCAATTTATTAATATTATGCACAAATGTGCATTTTTCTCACTACTTTAATTCTTAATTTGATTTGTCTCATTTCTTTTAATTTAATTAATAAATTTAATTTAGTCTCCTAACTAAAACTTAGACTTAGCTTTTGACATTTATTGGGATTTATAATAAATAGATTTGCTCCTTAATTAATTATTTTAATCTGACAAAGTCAATTTAATTCATTGTTTTCTAGGCCACCTTGATTCATTGATGAACTACCAAAACCAATTCATCCAACCCTTGGATTCAATACTCCACTCGGTCGACCTTGTGAGAGGCTAATGGATTCTAAGGAATAAGGAATCTTCCTTATTGCAGGCCCCTTAGAAATCTTCGTGAGCGACTGTCTCAGTCTACCTTCATGACATCGTGGATCTCTCAAACTAGGTAATCATTAACCTACAATGAGAGCCACAATGGGAGTGTTAGTAAGCTGCAACAGGGACGCCACCACACCTCTCCCTCAATATATGGTTTATGTGCATAGCCCCTTTACTCCTTATGTTAGTTAGATTAGCAAGCATCGTCATCTTGCATCCATTGACAAAACATTGTCATTGATCCATATACATAATTGTACTAAATCAATCATATGTCACATTGCGTAAAATGAAATACTCAAAAACATACAATCCACTCCCTTCAGAGTCCAAGGAGGACCATTGATGCCCTTAACATCTATAATTTGTTTCGTGTCCTACACACTAGGTAAACTTGTCAATAACATATGTCAATAAATATATATTAAATAACAATAAATCACAACACATCCACATCATTGTAACGACCTCCTCGTTACGACAACAATTCTGATAACAAGTGCAATTTTTTTATTTTTTTTTAAAGTGTGTGCGCGCGTGTAGGAAGGAAACAGACACACTAGACTCTACGTCGCCACCCGATGACTAACAAGATGCAACCACGACGATCACAACAAGAATACATAAGGCACACAACAAGTAACTGCAAGCATTTAAACGACATAGACAAAGGAAGAATCCATAATAGTAGATTTTACTAATTCTGCATAGGAAAGTAGGGCATTTAATCTTAGTTCTCTGCTCTGGAGAGAGAAAAGGTCAGATAGGATCCTGGCCGACTACTCAGGAAAAAACTAGTAATCTCTGTCAGGGGTGTCGCAAGAGTGGAAACCCTGCCTTTAAAGGGCCCGAGACTCTTGATACGGCACTGGATTCTTTACACAAAAATCAACAACAAAAGTAAAACTGACTACCCCTCCATCCTACCCTGCAATGGTTAGGACCTCCAAGACACATAAGCTACCTGTACCGGCCAGTGCATGCGGCGGAGCCTCAGCGGGTGCTGGCGCGCTGGCCTCGTCTCTGTCCAATCGGCTGATCAGAGCCTCAGACATGCGCTGAAAGGATCTCATCATCCCAACCACATCGCCAATCACTATCTGCTCCTATCCGAGAACCTGCTCGCCTCCCTGGGGGTTAGACCCCTCAAGCATGGATGCTACTGGAGGCGTCATGCCTCCTCCTCTAGCACCCCGTCGTCTGCCTCTGCAATGTCCTCTAACCATGATTTCTTGCACACACACAATCAACTCGATCAACAACAGTATAATCAAATCTAATCATGCCAACGGAATCCATAACGAATCCCAAGTCACGGGTCGAACCTCGCTCTGATACCATATGTAACGACCTCCTCGTTACGACAACAATTCTGATAACAGGTGCAATTTTTTTTTTTTTTTAAAGTGTGTGCGCGCGTGTAGAAAGGAAACAGACACACTGGAATCTACGTCGCCACCCGACGAATAAAAAGACGCAACCACGATGATCACAACAAGAAGACATAAGGCACACAACAAGTAACTGCAAGCATTTAAATGACATAGACAAAGGAAGAATCCATAATAGTAGATTTTACTAATTCTGCATAGGAAAGCAGGGCGTTTAATCTTAGTTCTCTGCTCCGGAGAGAGAAAAGGTCAGATAGGCTCCTGGCTGGCTGCTCAGGAAGAAACTAGTAATCTCTGTCAGGGGCATCGCAAAAGTGGAAACCCTACCTTTAAAGGGCATGAGACTCTTGATACGGCACTGGATTCTTTACACAAAAATCAACAACAAAAGTAAAACTGACTACCCCTCCATCCTACCCTGCAATGGTTAGGACCTCCAAGACACATAATCAATGCTCAAGCCCAGGTTCCCATCGATCTTAACCATTTAAGGTCTCAGGTTTGGCGACTGTTTTGAGGAACATGGAGGTGTCTATGTCTCGCCCGACGCAAGCAGACCAAGCAAGAAATTAACAACCTGGCAGAACAATAAATAAATGAAAAACCACATTCTCTACGGAAGGCACAAGAAAAAGGACTCAGGCAAGGACCAACCAATAACTAAGACCAGACATTCCCTCTGACCCAACTGTGATTGATTACTGACCAACTGCGCCATTAAATTTCATTAACCGACGAGTACCTTTTACATAAGGTAAAACCAAATAATCTCAACCCCCATTTACTAACCCATAGTAACTCCTCGTACTTAAATTCAAGGACACTTCATGATATATGTTTATCAATAACCATATTTATTACCATAACATACCATGCATGAATAACGTCATTACATTGACCTCACTTACCTTCCAATAAGATAACTTCCACATTACATCTTGTACGTTAGTATCAATAATAAAACTACAATGACATCACCATGAAAGCTAGCATCATTACATTTATAATATAAAGACCTTTCCATTTATCCAACTAAGTTGTAATGTCATTACCTTATGATTAATACATTAACATTCCATTATATTCCATTAGATTACACTAACCATTCCTTACATTATAACTCATCACATTCCATCATAAGATGATTCATTACAATAACATTACCTTTCATTCATTATAATATAATGTAACAACATTACAATAACATAATGTAATAACATTACATTAAAATTACCTCACATGACAATTACAATAATATAATGTAATAACCTTACAATAATATTTCCTTACATTTGTTATGATTAACTTACACTAACATAACATTCATTCATTACAATAAGATTCATTACCATACATCCATTATAAAATGATTCACCATAATATAAAGTCAAGATTTTATGAAACATAACTATTCCATTCTAGTAATATAGAACCAAGACAACTGTCATATAACTGAAACAGAACTAATCCGCTAACTGCCAAAAAATGTGCTTCATTCTAATATGGTGTCTGAGTCCAACTGACGTCGCTGCCCCCACATTCTAAAGCTGGGCAGTTACATTAAGGCTAAAGGATTTCTCAAGGAAGGCACTAACTAAGGGAGACGCTAGGAGGGCGAACACGTACAGGCTAAACTCATCAACCAAGGCACTACTGCTACCAACCAGCATGAAGACCCATCCGACACTTGTCATCACGCTGTCCCCAATGAGGCTGCGATAGGTAACATCTGAGATAGGCAGGATAAACAACACGCATTAGGGAGAGTAGAGGTGCAAGTTTTAATTCTGGTCCCGACCAAACGAAAGGGTACAATGACACACGTAAAATCTGCCAGGAATCTGCTACCAGACCCGCCTAAGTCGCACAGAGGCTGCCTGTGTATAATGCACCAGTTGGGTCGATTAAATTCGTTAGCTTGATTTCTCAAGCGCACTGTAATCCACTAAAAGCGGCAACAACAAACCCCAAACCAGGAATATTACCATCCCTGGAACCTGAGCGAAAAGTGCTTCGATGTCATCGGGAGAGTGTCGAAGGTTGGAAAAGGCGGAGACGTGTTGGGGAGCTCTTCGCTTCAATGCTTCCAACATAGATTTCATTTATGGCTTGGGAAGATGAACCTATCATTCGCAAAGGGAGGGAATTTAACCAGATCGAACTTGAATCGTTTTGACAGTGCTCATCAGGTCGCACAGGTGTCAAAATACTAAATGTAATATAGTTTCAGGTTTTGAAAGAACAAAGGCATTTGTCCCACGATAATCGAAAGATTTCTATGTCATGTAAATCCCGACGCACTGGCTACACAATCATAAATAATTGAAGAAATCGATTTATTGAATTTTCCAAGGATAAATAGAATACCACAACTAATACAACATCTGTATAGAGATAGATGCCAGGAATTACCCATAAGTTCGCCAGGAGAGGGAAGCAAATAAGTTCTCCAGGCAATAAATAAAATGTAATAAAAACAGGGTAGATTTGCTGACAGAAGGATTAAAGGATTCGCTGACAGATCAGGGTAAGGAAATAAATTCACCAGGCAATAATAACATGTAAAAGAAAAAGAAAAATTCCCTTCAAGGAAGAAGTACAGGATCTCCATTGGAATAGGAATGCAGTAGCCACAACCAAGAGTATCATGAGGAAAGAGAGATCTTAGATTTCAATCGAGAGGCAGAAACAATCGCATAGCCTACTGAACAAGTTTTCATTTTATGATGATGTTGTATCCAATCCAATTCGTGCAATTTTATTTTCTGAAGGCGAGTATATAATTATATAAATGTTTGCTACCAATAGAGGCACGATCGAGAGGAAGAAAATTGCCATACCGCCATGCTCCAGGGAAAATCACCAACGCAATAATAGCACCGCCTCTGTACCAGCATGGTTTTGCAGAGGGGTAGGTTCATACAACCAATTCGCAAGGAAATTTAACACCTTACGCAGAGGTTGCGTGGTCGAATTTGTGGGGGTATCCCCACCCATCGCAGAGGGTTTTAACAATAAAACACAAAGAATTTTAAACCCCAAAAAACATAGAGATGTACAATAGAACACAGAGAATTTATCACCATAAAAACACCGAGAAGGGTTATTGACATCCGCAGCTACCCAGTGGAGGAAAATAAACATAGTCAGCTAATTTAAAAAATAAAAAGGAAGGGAAGGACCATCAATGCACAGTCATACAACCAAGCTATAAAAACTCATTCATGAAACTAAAAATCAGTTACCCATTTAAAACACATGCAGATCTAACCATATATCCAATGCTTTCTACTCTACCAGAAATAAAAATCATACCATTGATCTTCGCTCGCTTCGGATGTCGTCCCGCGTTCCATGCCTTGTCCCGCACTCCATGCTGCTCCCACTCGCCGACCGTGGAGACTACACCGGTACCTCCCAGCCAAACACTAGGGGTACTCTGCTTCCCCCTTAGCCCCCCAAGCAACAAAGGGGCCACACAAGATCCAGAAGATAATCCTAGCTTCTCAGCTCACCTCGCAAGGCTGAGATACCACTCCAATCTGAGCTGAGAAAATCCAAACTCCTAACAAGCAATCAGTCAAGGCACAATCCAGCAGCGTAACGTTACGCTTACAACTCATCCCCTTCTTCCTCCTCTTCCCTTTCTTTTATAGAGTTTTGAGACCCACCCTTTCCCTAAATCACATTTAATTTAAGTTTTAATGAAGACCCTCTAAAAATTCTCTGTCTTACAAGTGTCACTCATCCCCCACGTTTCTCCAAAATTATTTTCTTTAAATTTATTAAAAGGCTCATTTCCCTATTTTTATTATTCCCTTTCTTTTTTTCTTTTTTTTTTTTAAACCAAAAAGGTAAATGCACTAATTAATCTTTTCATTTATTATTTATTTAATTATCTTTTGTTCTTTCACAAGTTAGGAAATAATTTCTTCTTTGCAAAATTTTAAAACCATTAGTTTTAATTTAATTCTTACTCTCACTATTTACCCCAAGAATTTTGTGAAGACCTAACTATTACTTAAGTGGGTTTTTGTTTGAATTTTTATTTTTATGATAGGGAATTTTTATTTAAGGTTACACTAAAATGTTTACCCTAGAAAAGTCTTAGGCTTAGGACTTAGATTCTGAGCTAGGCGACAATTGGTTAGGGAAGTTGTTTAAGGATTTCTTAAGGCGTTAATGTCTTCGGGCCATCTAGGTTTGTTTCTTCCATCAACATCAATGCGACGTGCCCTTCAGGATGCACCACGTGCTCCAAGGGTGTCACTCGCCTCATTCATTTCCTTTGCGCCACATGCCCTTTAGGATGCAACACGTGCTCCAAGGGTGCCACTCGCTGACTTGACTGATTGGTAGACATCTATAACCCCTGGAGTCAACACTCCGCCAGGTGAACTTATCGGAGACTAAGGGCTCTAAGGAATAAGGCCCCTGCCTTATTGCGAACCCCTTAGAATCATCATGAACGACTGTCGCAGTCTTCCCCCATGACATCCTGGATCCTCTCGAACTAGGTAATCGTTAACCTACAGTTCAAGCCACGGTGGGAGTGCTAGTAGGCTGCGGCAGGGCTGCTGTCCACACCTCTCCCTCAACCTATCTGGAAATAGTGTGTGGCCCCTTTACTCCATATGTGAGTGTGGTCGGCAAGCTATCGTTAGCCTGCATCATCAACAATCGTGTCAGAACATGTCAATCATCAAATCATCAAATCAATGAAATATCACAGTACATAAATCAACCCAATTAGAACACTCCCTGACTCAATCCGGAGTCCAAGGGGTTCCACCGATGCCTCTGCATCATCAAGGTCCAAAACCCTACACACTCAATAAAACTGAGTCAATAGAACTAGTCTACATCAAATAGTAAAACCTCATGTCGTCTATCATAACGCATCATAATCAAGTATAAATGTTTTAACATCAGAAAAGTCCAGATCACTTGCAAGCAAGTGTCCTCAAATAATAAGTTTTCTCAGTGCGCCAGAGAGGGATGTTACATACACCCCCTCTTGGTCTAAACTTCATCCCGAAGTTTCTCAGTATAAATGCCGAAATAAAAGTATCACAGTATCATAAGTCTATCTATCAAACAAAAATGGAAACTGCTGACGCATATCATATGCGTCCTCCCAGGTCGTCGAGTGCGGACTATAACTGTCCCACTGGACCTTGACCTGATCTACCACTCGATGTCGTAACTGTCAAACGCGATGATCTAAGATGCAGACTGGCTCAGCCGTGAGCACTCCCTCGTCTGATACCTGCAAGGAACTCATGCCAATCATGTGTGTAGGATCACTAATATAATGTCTCAGAACAGATACACGAAAAACATCGTGCATACGCCTCAAAGAATCAGGCAAGGCTAGTTGATAGGCCATGGGCCCCTTTCTCTCCACAATATCGAAAGGTCCCACAAACCTAGGAGAGAGTTTATCTCCCTTTCCAAACTTGATCGAACTCTTATGCGGTTTAACCCGCAAGAAGACTCGATCACCGACCTCGTAACTACGGTCGACTCGGTGCGCATCGACATAACTCTTTTGTTGATCCTTCGCTTCTTTTATCCTTTGTCTTATGGTTTTCATTTGCTCTTCCATTTCTTGGATCGCTTCTGGTCCCACCAGGAACCTATCCCCAAGCCGATCCCAACTCAAGGGCGTCCAACACGGTCACCCATAAAGGAACTCAAAAGGCGCCATCTTAATGGTGCTCTGGTAACTGTTGTTGTAAGCGAACTCTACTAGAGGCAAGAATTCCTCCCAACGCTTTTGTTGGTCCATCACGTACATGCGCAACATGTCTTCCAAGGTTTGGTTCGTTCGTTCAGTCTATCCATCAGTCTCTGGGTGATACACAGTACTAAAATTAAGTTGGGTTCCCAAGGCCTCTTGGAAACTCGTCCAAAATCGTCCAGTAAACACCGATCCTCGATCGGATATAATCTTCTTAGGCACGCCATGCAGCCTCACAATCTCACTGATGAAAACTCTTGCTATGTCAGGTGCCTGATACGTCGTACGCACAGGAATAAAGTGAGCACTCTTCGTCAGAGTTTCTACTACTACAAAAAATCGAGTCGTGTCTCCTTGCCGTCAGTGGCAATCCAACAATAAAATCCATCGAAATAACTTCCCATTTCGATTCCAGAATGGCATGTGGTTGAATTAATCTTGTCGGGTGTCTATGTTCAGCCTTTACATGCTGACACTCTAGACATCTAGCCACAAAGTTGACTATGTCGGCCTTCATTTCTTTCCAAAAGAATAAGGGTTTAAGGTCTGCCCTCATCTTCGTGACTCCTAGGTGAGCCATGTAAACTGCTCTATGAGCCTCGCTCAGGATCAACATCCTTAACTCGTCGTTTGGCGGTACATAAATCCGACTTCTAAACCTCAATAAACCATCGCTATCAAATGAATATCCCTCATATCATGGTACCATCATTGTGTTTTTCCTGATAAAATCCGCGACTTCTTTGTACCAGTCATCGTCACACTGTAAAGTGAGAATCTTCTCACGTAGATTCGTTTGAAGAGGCAACACCGAAAAGATACGTGGCCTCCGACTCAAAGCATCCGACACTCGGTTCATTGTTCCCTTTATGTAAGTAGTCTCGAAGTCGTACTCGCTAAGCAATTCCGACCAACGTCGTTGTCGTGCGTTCAGGTCACTTTGCGTGAAAATGTGTTACAGCCCACAAAGATTAGTCTTTAATTCAAATCTTTGTCCAACAAGGTAGTGTCTGCAAACCTTCAAGGCATAAATGATGGCTAATAACTCCAAATCGTGAATCACGTAGTTCTCCTCATGTCTTATCAGTTTCCTCGAAATGTAAGCAATCACTCGTCCGTCTTGCATTAAGACTCCGCCTAAACCTTCCTTGGATGCTTCAGTGCATACCAAGAAGTCTGCGTCCATGTCAGGGACCTTTAGTATCGACCCTGTGGTCAACAACTCTTTTAGCCTTCGAAATGCTTCCGTGCATTTCTCAGTCCAAACAACTTATTGTTTTTCTTCTGCAATTCCGTGATTGGATTTGCTATCTTCGAGAATCCCTCGACAAACCGTCGATAGTATCCTGCTAAACCCATAAAAATACGCACTTCTGTGACATTTGTCGACGCAGGCCATTCCATAATAGCCTCAACCTTTGTTGTATCCACAGCGATGCCTTCGCCGGAGATGACATGCCCTAAGTAGTGAATCCTCGATTCATAAAAATAGCATTTGGACAACTTCCCATACAGTTTGTGTTCTCAGAAACACTGTAATACCAAGCGCAAGTGCTCATCATGCTCCTCCATCGTCCGAGAGTAGATCAAAATATCGTCAATCAATACTTGGACGAACTTGTCCAAGTACTCACGGAACACCCCATTCATCAAACTCATAAATACCCCTGGTGCATTTGTCAGTCCAAACGGTAAAACAGTAAACTCGTAATGTCCAAATCTCGTTTTAAAGGCAGTCTTAGGGACGTCATCCTCCTTGATCCATAACTGGTGATACCCTGATCGCAAATCGATCTTGGAGAACACCGTCACACCCTTCATTTGATCGAACAGATCATCAATTCTTGGTAAGGGATATTGATATTTGATCGTAGCCTTATTCAGTTGACGGTAGTCAATGAAAAGCCTCCATGAACCATCCTTATTTCATATGAAAATAACTGGTGCACCCCATGGTGACACACTAGGGCGTATCAACCCCAGGTCCAACAATTCCTTCAGTTGCATTTTCATCTCTTGCAACTCCAGGGTCGACATCCGATAAGGTGTTCTTGCTATCGGTTCGGTCCCGGGTTTCAAGTCTATGGTAAACTCCAATTCCCTCTCCGGAGGCATCCCAGGTAACTCCTCTAGAAATACGTCTGCAAACTCCTTCACCACCGGAAGGTGTTCTAGACCTTTCGCCACTCCCTTTTCATTTAGCGCAAGGATCGCATAAAGCTTTCACCCCTTGCGCATACTCTTCCATAGCTGTAAGGAAGAGATGAACCTCAGGGAAACTCCCTGGTTCCGTCCTACTATCACACGTCTCTGTCCTTCGTCATCGACCAAGCTCAACCATTTCGTTTTACATTTGAGTATCGCCTCAGGCGATTCCAACCAATCCATACCAATCACGACGTCATAAGATCCTAAGATCATGACGTATAGGTTGACTCTCGTGACAAACTCTCCTAGGTTAAGGGAACAGGATGTAACCTTTCCTCCAACTTTTTTTTTGGCTCTTGAAGCCATCTCTACGAAGCTAAACTCGTCCTGTTCGACTGCCTTAACCTTAATCCTTTTTAGTGCTGTACCAGAAATGAAACTCTCAGTAGCACATGGGTCTATCAAAATACTAATGGCCTGGTCAGTGATAGTACCTGTCGTCTCGAGCATAGTCGACTAGTGCTCTGCCTAGAAGTTATTCACCACCGCATGAATCCGATGGGCCTTGCCCATATCTCCCACGGTAGTGGGTTTGACTGATCCGGACACTCTAGTCCTCTCCACAGGACAGTTGCACTGGTAGTGTGGCTCCCCACACGTCCAACACCCCTTCTTCGGCCCAGTAGTCCTGGTACCCGAAATAGAAGATGATGGCCAACTGGCCTAGAACCCTGGTCTGCTCTGCTGAACAAGCCTAAACTGTTGCTGCTGCGGGCAACGATGTTGCTGGTGCTATGGTTCCCGATAAGGTGCCCGCTGCTGAGGCGGCGGTCGTCTGGGTGTAGCAAAAGTGGATCCCCTCTAGAAGCCACGATATCCCGCCGTATGTCTCACGGGTGTCTGATGCTGTGGCGTACCAGATGAACGCTGCCCTGTTGGTCTCGCTGGAGTCCTGGTCTGACCCCCGCTGATAAGCTCCTCCTCTACTATGAGGGCCTTTTGGATGGCGTCGTGCAAGGTTTGAGGCATCAAGATCCTAACCTTTGCACGCAGGCTTCCATTAAGGCCAAACACGAACCTGTTGACCTTGAGCTTCTCTGTGTTAAGGTGCAGAGCATACCGGAGCAACTCCATAAAACATGCTTCGTACTCGGGCACCGTACGACCTCCCTGTCATAATGCGTTGAACTCATTGAGATGATGCTCAATGAATTCCTCTGAAAGGTACCTCTCTCAGAATCGTTCCTCGAACAGTTCCCATGACACGTCTTCAACAACCATGTTTAGCTGTGGCAGGAGCATCTTCCACCATAGGAGAGCGCTCTCCTTTAGTTGAAAGACCTCCATGCGGACCTTCATGTTGGAAGTATAATCATGAAGTGCGAAGCACATCGCCATATTCTCCAGCCATGCCTCGGCAGATGCGTCGTCCGGGGCACCCAAGAACTCGGGAAATTTAACCTTCTCGAGTTCACGGTGAATTCTACCTGTAACAGCCAGTGCACGCGGTGGAGCCTCAGCGGGTGACGGAGTGCTGGCCTCGTCTCTATCCAATCGGCTGATCAGAGCCTCGGACATGCATTGAAAGGATCTCATCATCCCAACCACATCGCCAATCACTATCTGCTCCTGTCTGAGAACCTGCTAGCCTCCCTGGGGGTTAGACCCCTCAAGCATGGATGCTACTGGAGGCGTCACGCCTCCTCCTCTAGCACCCCGTCGTTTGACTCTGCGATGTCCTCTCGCCATGATTTCCTGCATGCACACAATCAACTCAATTAGCAACAGTATAATCAAATCTAATCATGCCAATGAAAGCTGTAAAAAATCCCAAGTCGCGGGTCGAAGCTCGCTATGATACCATATGTAATGACCTCCTCGTTACGACAACAATTCTGATAACAGGTGCAATTTTTTTTTTTTGTTTTAAAAGTGTGTGCGCGCGTGTGGAAAGGAAACAGACACACTGGACTCTACGTCGCCACCCGACGAATAACAAGACGCAACCACGACGATCACAACAAGAAGACATAAGGCACACAACAAGTAACTGCAAGCATTTAAACGACATAGACAAAGGAATAATCGATAATAGTACATTTTACTAATTCTGCACAGGAAAGCAGGGCGTTTAATCTTAGTTCTCTGCTCCGGAGAGAGAAAAGGTCAGATAGGCTCCTGGATGGTTGCTCAGGAAGAAACTAGTAATCTCTGTCAGGGGCATCGCAAAAGTGGAAACCCTGCCTTTAAAGGGCATGAGACTCTTGATACGACACTGGATTCTTTACACAAAAATCAACAGCAAAAGTAAAACTGACTACCCCTCCATCCTACCCTACAATGGTTAGGACCTCCAAGACACATAAGCAACGCTCAAGCCCAGGTTCCCATCGATCTTAACCATTTAAGGTCTCAGGTTTGGCGACTTTTCTGAGGAACATGGAGGTGTCTATGTCCCGCCCGATGCAAGCAGACCAAGCGAGAAATTAACAACCTGGCAGAACAATAAATAAATGAAAAACCACATCCTCTAAGGAAGGCGTAAGAAAAAGGACTCAGGCAAGGACCAACCAATAACTAAGACTGGACATTCCCTGTGACCCAACTTTGATTGATTACTGACCAACTGCGCCATTAAATTTCATTAACCGATGAATACCTTTTACATAAGGTAAAACCAAATAATCTCAACCCCCCATTTACTAACCCATAGTAACTCCTCGTACTTAAATTCAAGGACACTTCATGATGTATGTTTATCAATAACCATATTTATTAGCATAACATACCATGCATGAATAACGTCATTACATTGACCTCACTTACCTTGCAATAAGATAACATCCACATTACATCTTGTATGTTAGTATCAATAATAAAACTACAATGACATCACCATGAAAGATAGCATCATTACAGTTGAAATATAAAGACCTTGCCATTTATCCAACTAAGATGTAATGTCATTACCTTATGATTAATACATTGACATTCCATTATATTCCATTAGATTACACTAACCATTCCTTACATTATAACTCATCACATTTCATCATAAGATGAATCATTACAATAACATTACCTTTCATTCATTATAATATAATGTAACAATATTACAATAACATAATGTAATAACATTACATTAACATTACCTTACATGACAATTACAATAATATAATGTAATAACCTTACAATAATATTTCCTTACATTTGTTATGATTAACTTACACGAACATTACATTCATTCATTACAATAAGATTCATTACCATACATCCATTATAAAATGATTCACTATAATATAAAGTCAAGATTATATGAAACATAACTATTCCATTCTAGTAACATAGAACCAAGACAACTGTCATATAACTGAAACGGAACTAATCCGCTAACTGCCAAGAACTGTGCTCCATTCTAATACGGTGTCTGAGTCCAACTGACGTCGCTGCCCCCACATTCTAAAGCTGGGAAGTTACATTAAGGCTAAAGGATTGCTCAGGGAAGGCGCTAACTAAGGGAGACGCTAGGAGGGCGAAGGCATACAGGCTAAACTCATCAACCAAGGCACTACTGCTACCAACCAGCATGAAGACCCATCCGACACTTGTCATCACGCTGTCCCCAATGAGGCTACGATTGGTAACATCTGAGATAGGCAGGAAAAACAACATGCGTTAGGGAGAGTAGAGGTGCAAGTTTTAATTCTGGGCCCAGCCAAACGAAAGGGTACAATGACACACATAAAATCTACCAGAAATCTGCTACCAGACCCGCCTAAGTCGTATAGAGGTTGCCTGTGTATAATGCACCAGTTGGGTCGATTAAATTCGTTAGCTTGATTTCTCAAGCGCACTGTAATCCATTGAAAGAGACAACAACAAACCCCAAACCAGGAATATTACCATCCCCGGAACCTGAGCTAGAAGCGCTGCGATGTCATCTGGAGAGTGTCGAAGGTTGGCGAAGGTGGAAACGTGTTGGGGAGCTCTTCGGTTCAATGCTTCCAGCATAGATTTCGTTTATGGCTTGGGAAGACGAACCTATCATTCGCAAAGGGAGGGAATTTAACCAGACCGAACTTGAATCGTTTTGACAGTGCTCATCAGGTTGCACAGGTGTCAAAATACTAAATGTAATATAGTTTCAGGTTTTGAAAGAACAAAGGCATTTGTCCCACGATAATCGAAATATTTCTATGTCAAGTAAATCCCGGCGCACTGGCTACACAATCATAAATAATTGAAGAAATCGATTTATTGAATTTTCCAAGGATAAATAGAAGACCACAACTAATACAACATCTGTATAGAGATAGATGCCAGGAATTACCCATAAGTTCGCCAGGAGAGGGAAGGAAATAAGTTCTCTAGGCAATAAATAAAATGTAATAAAAATAGGGTAGATTCACTGACAGAAGGATTAAAGGATTCGCTGACAGATCAGGGTAAGGAAATAAATTCGCTAGGCAATAATAACATGTAAAAGAAAAAGAAAAACACCCTTCAAGGAAGAAGTACAGGATCGCCATTGGAACAGGAATGCAGTAGCCGCAACCAAGAGTATCATGAGGAAAAAGAGATCTTAGATTTCAATCGAGAGGTAGAAACAATCGCACATCCTACTGAACAAGTTTTCATTTTATGATGATGCTGTATCCAATCCAATTCGTGCAATTTTATTTTCTGAAGGCGAGTATATAATTATATAAATGTTTGTTGCCAATAGAGGAACGATCGAGAGGAAGAAAATAGCCATACTTCCATGCCCCAAGGAAAATTGCCAACACAATAATATCACCGCCTCTGTACTAGAACGGTTTTGCATAGGGGTAGGTTCATACAACCAATTCGCAAGGAAATTTAACACCTTACATAGAGGTTGCATGGTCGAATTTGTGGGGGTATCCCCACCCATCATAGAGGTTTTTAACAATAAAGCGCAGAGAATTTTAAACCCAAAAAAACATAGAGATGTACAACAGAACGCAAAGAATTTATCACCATTAAAACACCGAGAAGGGTTATTGACATCCGCAGCTACCCAGTGGAGGAAAATCAACACAGTCAGCCAATTTAAAAAATAAAAAGGAAGGGAAGGACCATCAACGCACAGTCATATGGCCAAGCTATAAAAACTCAGTCATGAAACTAAAAATCAGTTACCCATTTAAAACACATGCAGATCTAACCATATATCTAATGCTTTCTACTCTACCAGAAATAAAATTCATACCATTTCCCTTCGCCCGCTTCGGATGTCGTCCCGCGTTTCGTGCCGCGTCCCGCGCTCTGTGCCGCTGCCTCTCGCTGACCGTGGAGACTACACCGGTACCTCCCAGCCAAACGCTAGGGGTACTCTGCTTCCCCCTTAGCCCCCCGAGCTGCAAAGGGGCCACAGAAGATCTAGAAGATACGCCTAGCTTCTTAGCTCACCTCGCAAGGCTAAGCTACCACTCCAATCCAAGTTGAGAAAATCCCAACTCCTCACAAGCAATCAGTCAAGCCACAATCCGGCAGCGTAACGTTACGCTTACAACCCATCCCCTTCTTCCTCCTCTTCCCTTTCTTTTATAGAGTTTTGAGACCCACCCTTTTCCTCAATCACATCTAATTTAAGTTTTAATGAAAACCCTCTAAAAATTCTGTCTTACAAGTGTCACTCATCCCCCACGTTTCTCCAAAATTATTTTCTTTAAATTTATTAAAAGGCTCATTTCCCTATTTTTATTATTTCCTTTCTTTCTTTTTTTTTTTTAAAAAAAACCAAAAAGGTAAATGCGCTAATTAATCTTTTCATTTATGATTTATTTAATTATCTTTTGTTCTTTCACAAGTTAGGAAATAATTTCTTTTTGCAAAATTTTAAAACCATTAGTTTTAATTTAATTCTTACTCTCATTATTTACCCCAAGAATTTTATGAAGACCTAACTATTACTTAAGTGGGTTTTTGTTTGAATTTTTATTTTTATTCTAGGGCCTTTTTATTTAAGGTTACACTAAAAGTTTTACCCTAGAAAAGTCTTAGGCTTAGGACTTAGATTCTGAGCTAGGCGAAAATTGGTTAGGGAAGTTGTTTAAGGATTTCTTAAGGCGTTAATGTCTTAGGGCCATCTAGGTTTGTTTCTTCCATCAACATCAATGCGACGTGCCCTTCAAGACGCACCACGTGCTCCAAGGGTGCCACTCGCCTCATTCGTTTCCTTTGTGCGACGTTCCCTTCAGGATGCACCACGTGCTCCAAGGGTGCCACTAGCTGACTTGAATGATTCATAGACATATATAACCACTGGAGTCAACACTCCGCCAGGTGAACTTGTGGGAGGCTAAGAGCTCTAAGGACTAAGGCCCTCGCCTTATTGCGTGCCCCTTAGAATCATCGTGAGCGACTATCGCAGTCTGCCCTTACAGCATCGTGGTTCCTCTCGAACTAGGTAATCGTTAACCTACATTTCGAGCCATGGCGGGAGTGCTAGTAGGCTGTGGCAGGGTTGTTGTCCAAACCTCTCCCTCAACCTCTCTGGAAATCGTGTGTGGCCCCTTTACTCCATATGTGAGTCTGGTCGGCAAGCTATCATCAGTCTGCATCATCAACAATCGTGTCAGAACATGTCAATCATCAAATTATCAAATCAATGAAATATCACAGTACATAAATCAACCCAATTAGCACACTCCCTGACTCAATCTGGAGTCCAAGGGGTTCCACCGATGCCTCTGCATCATCAAGGTCCAAAACCCTGCACACTCAGTAAAACTGAGTCAATAGCACCGGTCTACATCAAATAGTAAAACCTCATGTTGTCTATCATAACGCATCATAATCAAGTATAAATGTTTTAACATTAGAAAAGTCCAGATCACTTGCAAGCAAGTGTCCTCAAATAATAAGTTTTCTCAGTGCGCCAGAGCGGGATGTTACATACACCCCCTCTTGGTCTAAACTTCGTCCCGAAGTTTCTCAGTATAAATGCCGAAATAAAAGTATCATAGTATCACAAGTCTATCTATCAAACAAAAATGGAAACTATTGACGCATATCATATGCATCCTCCCAGGTCGCCAAGTGCGGACTATAACTGTCCCACTGGACCTTGACCTGATCTACCGTTCGACGTCATAACTTTCGAATGCGATGATCTAAGATGCGGACCGACTCAGCCGTGACCACTCCCTCCTCCAATACCTGCAAGGAACTCATGTCAATCACATGTGTAGGATCACTAATATAATGTCTCAGAACAGATACACGAAAAAAATCGTGCATACACCTCAAAGAATCAGGCAAGGCTAGTCGATAGGCCATGGGCCCCTTTCTCTCCACAATCTCAAAAGGTCCCACGAACCTAGGAGAGAGTTTAGCTCCCTTTCCAAACTTGATCAAAATCTTATGTGGTTTAACCCGCAAGAAGACTTGATCGTCGACCTCGTAACTGTGGTCGACTTGGTGCGCATCAGCATAACTCTTTTGTCGATCCTGCGCTTCTTTTCTCCTTTGTCTTATGGTTTGCATTTTCTCTTCCATTTCTTGGATCGCTTCTGGTCCCACCAGGACCCTATCCTCAAGCCGATCCCAACTCAAGGGCATCTGACACGGTCGCCCATAAAGGAACTTAAAAGGCACCATCTTAATGGTTCTCTGGCAACTGTTGTTGTAAGAGAACTCTACTAGAGGCAAGAATTCCTCCCAATGCTTTTGTTGGTCCATCACGTACATGCGCAACATGTCTTCCAAGGTTTGGTTCGTTTGTTCGGTCTGTCCGTCAGTCTCTGGGTGATACACAGTACTAAAATTAAGTTGGGTTCCCAAGGCCTCTTGGAAACTCGTCCAAAATCGTCCAGTAAACACCGATCCTCGATCGGATATAATCTTCTTAGGCACGCCATGCAACCTCACAATCTCACTGATGAAAACTCTTGCTATGTTAGGTGCTTGATACGTCATACGCACAGGAATAAAGTGAGAACTCTTCGTCAGAGTGTCTACTACTACAAAAAATCGAGTCGTGTCTCCTTGACGTCAATGGCAATCCAACAATAAAATCCATCGAAATAACTTCCCATTTCGATTCCGGAATGGCATGTGGTTGAATTAATCCTGCCGGGTGTCTATGTTCAGCCTTTATCTGCTAACACTCTAGTCATCTAGCCACAAAGTTGACTATGTCGGCCTTCATTCCTTTCCAAAAGAATAAGGGTTTAAGGTCTGCCCTCATCTTCGTGACTCCTGGGTGAGCCATGTAAATTGTTCTATGAGCCTCGCTCAGGATCAACATCCTCAACTCGACGTTTGGCGGTACGTAAATCCAACCTCTAAACCTCAATAAACCATTGCTATCAAATGAATATCCCTCATATTGTGGTACCATCATTGTGTTTTGCCTGATAAAATCCTCGAATTCTTTGTACCAGTCATCGTCACACTGTAAAGTGAGAATCTTCTCACGTAGATTCGTTTGAAGAGGCAACACCGAAAATATGTGTGGCCTCTGACTTAAATCATCTGCCACTTGGTTCATTGTTCCCTTTATGTAAGTAATCTCGAAGTCGTACTCGCTAAGCAATTCCGACCAACGTCGTTGTCGCTTGTTCAGGTCGCTTTGTATAAAAATATGTTATAGCCCACAATGATCAGTCTTTAATTCAAATCTTCGTCCAACAAGGTAGTGTCTCCAAACCTTCAACGCATAAACGATGGCTAATAACTCCAAATCATGCATCACGTAGTTCTCCTCATGTCTTCTCAGTTTCCTTGAAATGTAAGAAATCACTCATCCGTCTTGCATCAAGACTCCGCCTAAACCTTCCTTGGATGCGTCAGTGCATACCAAGAAGTCTGCGTCCATGTCAGGGACCTTTAGTATCGGCGTTGTGGTGAACAAATCTTTCAGCCTTCGAAATGCTTCCATGCATTTCTCAGTCCAAACAACTTCTTGTTTTTCTTCTGCAATTACGTGATCGGATTTTCTATCTTCGAGAATCCCTCGACAAATCTTCGATAGTATCATGCTAAACCCATAAAACTACGCACTTCTATAACATTTGTCGGTGCAGGCCATTCCATAATAGCCTCAACCTTTGCTGGATCCACGACGATGCCTTCGCTGGAGATGACATGCCCTAAGTAGTGAATCCTCGATTGATAAAAAGAGCATTTGGACAACTTCCCATACAGTGTGTGTTCTCGTAAACACTGTAATACCAAGAGCAAGTGCTCATCATGCTCCTCCATTGTCTGAGAGTAGATCAAAATATCGTCAATGAATACTTGAACGAACTTGTCCAAGTACTCGTGGAACACCCCGTTCATCAAACTCATAAATACCCCTAGGGCGTTTGTCAGTCCAAACGGTAAAACAATAAAATCGTAATGTCAAAATCTCATCTTAAAGGCGGTCTTAGGGACGTCATCCTCCTTGATCCGTAACTGGTGATACCCTGATCGCAAATCGATCTTGGAGAACATCATCGCACTGTTCATTTGATCGAACAAATCATCAATTCTTGGTAAGGGATACTGATTCTTGATCGTAGCCTTATTCAGTTGACGGTAGTCAATGCAAAGCCTCCATGACCCGTCCTTCTTTCGTATGAAAGTAACTGGTGCACCCCATGGTGACACACTAGGGTGTATCAGCCACAGGTCCAACAACTCCTTCAGTTGCATTTTCAGCTCTTGCAACTCCGGGGTCGACATCCGATAAGGCGTTCTTGCTATCGGTTCGGTCCCCAGTTTCAAGTCTATGGTAAACTCCAATTCCCTCTCTAGCGACATCCCAGGTAACTCCTCTGGAAATACGTCTGCAAACTCCTTCACCACCGGAAGGTGTTCTAGACCTTCCGCCACTCCCTTTTCATTTAGCGCAAGGATCGCATAAATCTTGCACCCCTTGCGCATACTCTTCCATAGCTGTAAGGAAGATACGAACCTCTAGGAAACTCCCTAGTTCCGTCCTACTATCACACGTCTCTGTCCTTCGTCATCGACCAAGATCAACCGTTTCATTTTACAGTTGAGTATCGCCTCAGGCGATTCCAACCAATCCATACCAATCTTAACATCATAAGATCCTAAGATCATGACGTACAGGTTGACCCTCGTGACAAACTCTCCTAGGTTAAGGGCACAACCCGTAACCTTTCCTCCAACTTTTTGTTTGGCTCCTGAAGCCATCTCTACAAAGCTAAACTCGTCCTGTTCGACTACCTTAACCTTAATCCTTTTTAGCGCTGTATCAGAAATGAAACTCTCAGTAGCACCTGGGTCTATCAAAATACTAAGGGTCTAGTCAGCGACAGTACCTGTCGTCTCGAGCACAGTTGATTGGTGCTCTGCCTGGCAGTTATTCACCACCGCATGAATCCAATGGGCCTTGCCCATATCTCCCACGGTAGTGGGTCCGGCTGATCCAGACACTTTGGTCCTCTCCACAGGACAGTCGCGTTGGTAGTGTGGCTCCCCACACGTCCAACACTCCTTCTTCAGCCCAGTAGTTCTAGTACCCGAAGTAGAAGATGACGACCGACCAGCCTGGAACCCTGGTCTGCTCTGTTGAATAGGCCTAAACTGCTGCTGCTGTGGGCAACACTGCTGTCGGTGCTGTGGTTCCCGATAAGGTGCCTGCTGCTGAGGCGACGGTCATCTGGGTGTAGCAAAACTGGATCCCCTCTGGAAGCCACGATATCCTGGCGTATGTCTCGCAGGTCTCTGATGCTGCGGCGTACCAGATGAACCCTGCCCTACTGGTCTCGCTGGAGTCCTAGTCTGACCCCCACTGATAAGATCCTCCTCTGCTATGAGGGCCTTTTGGACAATGTCGTGCAAGGTTTGAGGCATCAAGATCCTAACCTTTACACGCAGACTTCCATTAAGGCCAAACACGAACCTGTTGACCTTGAGCTTCTCTGCGTTAAGGTGCGGAGCATACCGGAGCAGCTCCATAAAACGTGCTTCGTACTCGGGCACCGTACGACCTCCCTGTCGTAATGCGTTGAAATCATTGAGCCGACGCTCAATAAATTCCTCTGAAAGGTACCTCTCTCATGACACGTCTTCAACGGCCATGTTCAGCTACGGAAGGAGCATCTTCCACCATAGGAGAGCGCCGCCCTTTAGTTGAAATACTGCCATGCAGACCTTCATGTTGGAGGTATAATCACGAAGTGCGAAGCACATCGCCATATTCTCCAGCCATGCCTCGATGGCTGCGCCGTCTGGGGCACCCAAGAACTCGGGAAATTTAACCTTCTCGAGTTCACGGTGAATGCTACCTGTAACGGCCGGTGCGCGCAGTGGAACCTTAGCGGGTGCTGGCACCGTGGCCTCGTCTCTGTCCAATCGGCTAATCAGAGCCTCGGACATGCGCTGAAAGGATCTCATCATCCCAACCACATCGCGAATCGCTATATTCTCCTGTCCGAGAACCTGCTCGCCTCCCTGGGGGTTAGACCCCTCAAGCGTGGATGCTACTGGAGGCATCACGCCTCCTCCTCTAGCACCTCGTTGTGTGCCTCCACGACGTCCTATAACCATGATTTCCTGCACGCATAGAATCAACTCGGTCAACAACAGTATAATCAAATCTAATCATGCCAACGAAAGCCGTAGCGAATCCTAAGTCGCGGGTCAAACCTCACTCTGATACCATATGTAACGACCTCCTTGTTACGACAACAATTCTGATAACAAATGCAATTTTTTTGTTTTGTTTTAAAAGTGTGTGCGCGCGTGTAGAAAGGAAACAGACACAATGGAATGTACGTCGCCACCCGAGGACTAACAAGACGCAACCACAATGATCAAAACAAGAAGACACAAGTAACTGCAAGCATTTAAACAACATAGACAAAGGAAGAATCCATAATAATAGATTTTACTAATTCTGCACAGGAAAGCATGGCGTTTAATCTTAGTTCTCTGCTCCGGAGAGAGAAAAGGTCAGATAGGCTCCTGGCCGATTGCTCAGGGAGAAACTAGTAATCTCTGTCAGGGGTGTTGCAAGAGTGGAAACCCTGCCTTTAAAGGGCCCGAGACTCTTGATATGGCACTGGATTCTTTACACAAAAATCAACAACAAAAGTAAAACTCACTACCCTTCCATCCTACCCTGCAATTGTTAGGAACTCCAAGACACATAAGCAACGCTCAAGCCCAGGTTCCCATCGATCATAAGCATTTAAGGTCTCAGGGCTAGCGACTATTCTGAGGAACATGGAGGTTTCTACGTCCCGCCCGACGCAAGCAGACCAAGCAAGAAATTAACAACCTGGCAGAACAATAAATAAATGAAAAACCCCATCCTGTACGGAAGGCGCAAGAAAAAGGAATCATGCAAGGACCAACCAATAACTAAGACCGGACATTCCCTATGACCCAACTATGATTGATTACTGACCAACTGCTCCATTAAATTTCATTAACCGATGAATACCTTTTACATAAGGTAAAACCAAATGATCTCAACCCCCCATTTACTAACCCATAGTAACTCCTCGTACTTAAATTCAAGGACACTTCATGATATATGTTTATCAATAACCATATTTATTACCATAACATACCATGCATGAATAACGTCATTACATTGACCTCACTTACCTTGCAATAAGATAACATCCACATTACATCTTGTACGCTAGTATCAATAATAAAACTACAATGACATCACCATGAAAGCTAGCATCATTACATTTATAATATAAAGACCTTGTCATTTATCCAACTAAGCTGTAATGTCATTACCTTATGATTAATACATTAACATTCCATTATATTCCATTAGATTACACTAACCATTCCTTATATTATAACTCATCACATTCCATCATAAGATGATTCATTACAATAACATTGCCTTTCATTCATTATAATATAATGTAACAACATTACAATAACATAATGTAATAACATTACATTAACATTACCTTACATGACAATTACAATAATATAATGTAATAACCTTACAATAATATTTCCTTACATTCGTTATGATTAACTTACACTAACATTACACTCATTCATTACAATAAGATTCATTACCATACATCCATTATAAAATGATTCACTATAATATAAAGTCAAGATTTTATGCAACAAAACTATTCCATTCTAGTAATATAGAACCAACACAACTGTCATATAACTGAAACAAAACTAATCCGCTAACTGCCAAAAACTTTGCTTCATTCTAATACGGTGTCTGAGTCCAACTGACATCGCTGCCCCCACATTCTAAAGCTGGGCAGTTACATTAAGGCTAAAGGATTGCTCAGGGAAGGCACTAACTAAGGGAGATGCTAGGAGGGCGAAGGTGTACAGGTTAAACTCATCAACCAAGGCACTATCGCTACCAACCAGCATGAAGACCCATCCGACACTTGTCATCACGTTGTCCCCAATGAGGCTGCGATTGGTAACATCTGAGATAGGCAGGAAAAACAACACGCGTTAGGGAGAGTAGAGGTGCAAGTTTTAATTCTGGGCCCGACCAAACGAAAGGGTACAATGAAACACGTAAAATCCGCCAGGAATCTGCTACCAGACCCGCCTAAGTCGCACAGATGCTGCCTGTGTATAATGCACAATTTGGGTCAATTAAATTCGTTATCTTGATTTCTCAAGCGCACTGTAATCCACTAAAAGAGACAACAACAAACCCCAAACCAGAAATATTACCATCCCCGGAACCTGAGCGAGAAGCGCTTCAATGTCATCGGGAGAGTGTCGAAGGTTGGCGAAGGTGGAGATGCGTTGGGGAGCTCTTCGCTTCAATGCTTCCAGCATAGATTTCGTTTATGGCTTGGGAAGACGAACCTATCATTCGCAAAGGGAGGGAATTTAACCAGAACAAACTTGAATCGTTTTGACAATGCTCATCAGGTCGCACAGGTGTCAAAATACTAAATGTAATATAGTTTCAGGTTTTTAAAGAACAAAGGCATTTGTCCCACAATAATCGAAAGATTTCAATGTCAAGTAAATCCCGGCGCACTCGCTACACAGTCATAAATAATTGAAGAAATCGATTTATTTTATTTTCCAAGGATAAATAGAAGACCAGAACTAATACAACATCTGTATAGAGATAGATTCCAGGAATTACCCATAAGTTCACCAGGAGAGGGAAGGAAATAAGTTCTCCAGGCAATAAATAAAATGTAATAAAAACAGGGTAGATTCGCTGACAGAAGGATTAAAGGATTTGCTGATAGATCAAGGTAAGGAAATAAATTCGCCAGGCAATAATAACATGTAAAAGAAAAAGAAAAATGCCCTTCAAGGAAGAAGTACAGGATCTCCATTGGAACAGGAATGCAGTAGTCGCAACCAAGAGTATCATGAGGAAAGAGAGTTCTTAGATTTAAATCAAGAGGGAGAAACAATCGCACAACCTACTGAACAAGTTTTCATTTTATGATGATGTTGTATGCAATCCAATTCGTGCAATTTTATTTTCTGAAGGTGAGTATATAATTATATAAATGGTTGTTGCCAATAGAGGCATGATCGAGAGGAAGAAAATGGCCATACCGCCATGCCCCAGGGAAAATCGCCAACGCAATAATAGCACCGCCTCTGTACCAGCACGGTTTTGCAGAGGGGTAGGTTCATACAACCAATTCGCAAGGAAATTTAACACCTTATGCAGAGGTTGCGTGGTCGAATTTGTGGGGGTATCCCCACCCATCGCAGAGGGTTTTAACAATAAAACGCAGAACACAGAGAATTTATCACCATAAAAACACCGAGAAGGGTTATTGACATCCGCAGCTACCCAGAGGAGGAAAATCAACACAGTTAGCCAATTTAAAAAATAAAAAGGAAGGGAAGGACCATCAACGCATAGTCATACAGGCAAGCTATAAAAACTCAGTCATGAAACTAAAAATCAGTTACCCATTTAAAACACATGCAGATCTAACCATATATCCAATGCTTTCTACTCTACCAGAAATAAAAATCATACCGTTGCCCTTCGCCCGCTTCGGATGTTGTCCCGCGTTCTGTGCTATGTCTCACGCTCCATGCTGCTCCCACTCGCCGACCATGGAGACTACACCGGTACCTCCCAGCCAAACGCTAGGGGTACTCTGCTTCCCCTATAGCCCCCCGAGCCGCAAAGGGGCCACACAAGATCTAGAAGATAAGCCTAGCTTCTCAGCTCGCCTCGCAAGGCTGAGCTACCACTCCAATCCGAGCTGAGAAAATCCCAACTCCTCACAAGCAATCAGTCAAGCCACAATCCGGCAACGTAACGTTACGCTTACAACCCATCCCCTTCTTCCTTCTCTTCCCTTTCTTTTATAGAGTTTTGAGACCCACCCTTTACCTAAATCACATTTAATTTAAGTTTTAATGAAAACCCTCTAAAAATCTTCTGTCTTACAAGCGTCACTCATCCCCCACGTTTCTCCAAAATTATTTTCTTTAAATTTATTAAAAGGCTCATTTCCCTATTTTTATTATTCCCTTTCTTTCAATTTTTTTTTTTTTTAAACCAAAAAGGTAAATGCACTAATTAATCTTTTCATTTATTATTTATTTAATTATCTTTTGTTCTTTCACAAGTTAGGAAATAATTTATTCTTTGCAAAATTTTAAAACCATTAGTTTTAATTTATTTCTTACTCTCATTATTTACCCCAAGAATTTTATGAAGACCTAACTATTACTTAAGTGGGTTTTTGTTTGAATTTTTATTTTTATGCTAGGGCCTTTTTCTTTAAGGTTACACTAAAATTTTTACCCTAGAAAAGTCTTAGGCTTAGGACTTAGATTCTGAGCTAGGTGACAATTGGGTAGGGAAGTTGTTTAAGGATTTCTTAAGGCGTTAATGTCGTAGGGCCATATAGGTTTGTTTCTTCCATCAACATCAATGTGACGTGCCCTTCAGGATGCACCACGTGCTCCAATGGTGCCACTCTGCCTCATTTGCTTCCTTTGCACGACGTGCCCTTCAGGATGCACCACGTGCTCCAAGGGTGCCACTCGCTGACTTGACTGATTGGTAGACATCTATAACCCCTGGAGTCAACACTCCGCCAGGTGAACTTGTCGGAGACTAAGGGCTCTAAGGAATAAGGCCCCCGCCTTATTGCGTGCCCCTTAGAATCATCGTGAGCAACTGTCGCAGTCTGCCCCCACGACATCGTCGATCCTCTCAAACTAGGTAATCGTTAACCTACAGTTCGAGCCACGATGGGAGTGCTAGTAGGCTGTGGCAGGGCTGCTGTCCGCACCTCTCCCTCAACCTCTCTGGAAATCGTGTGTGGCCCCTTTACTCCATATGTGAGTTTGGTCAGCAAGCTATCGTCAGCCTGCATCATCAACAATCGTGTCAGAACATGTCAATCATCAAATCATCAAATCAATGAAATATCACAGTACATAAATCAACCCAATTAGCACACTCCCTGACTCAATCTGGAGTCCAAGGGGTTCCACCGATGCCTCTGCATCATCAAGGTCCAAAACCCTACACACTCAATAAAACTGAGTCAATAGAAATGGTCTACATCAAATAGTAAAACCGCATGTCGTCTATCATAACGCATCATAATCAAGTATAAATGTTTTAACATCAGAAAAGTCTAGATCACTTGCAAGCAAGTGTCCTCAAATAATAAGTTTTCTCAGTGCGCCAGAGCAGGATGTTACAATCATCATGTAAAATCCATAATCAAAACAAGTTCACCATGCACTATAACCAGATCACTTGTATGCAAGTGTCCTCAAAGAATAAGTTGATAACATGTGCTCAATAGAGCGAGATGTTACAATTTTAAATTACCCTCTAGTACCACATGCTGAGACCTACTTCCAGCAGACATCTATAGCCTCTACGGGTTGGCCTCTTGCACCTATTTTCTATCAGACGCTCTAGTCCCATGACTTCCACTCTTGAAATTCATGATATTCTTATATATATGTATTGGGTGGATGGGAGAGTTGCTCTGAAAAACCGCTTAAAGGAACGAGATGGTACCAATTCAAGGGTAGAAATATTACCTTTGTATAGGTTGTCCCTATGTAAATGATACTTATTGAGTTTAGTCAATTTGAAATCATATGTATGGCCGAGCCCTTTTAATGTGTGGTGGATGAATCCATTAGAGACTAACCTAAAGTACATGTATTCCCTAAGGTCATCTTCTTCAAATAGAATTATGGTAGTGTTCCCATGGGTAGAAACTCCATACACTCTCTTGCTACTCTTTAATAAGGATGCTCTACTGACTATCTTTTAAAATTAGATTAGGTTGTACTATCTACCTATGGGCCTCATAATATGGACTTTAAACATTATGTAATCCCATAATATATAAAAAAAAATAGGGCTATAAGCTAATGCTAAAATAAATGGTATGAAATTTTGTATAGAGAAGGGAAAATAAATCTCTAAAAAACTAAAAATGATTGGTTATGACAAAAAATATTGAGTTTAATATTTGAACTCTTTTCTTTGCAGTTTTGTGCTATTAATAATTACTTAAAATGTAAACTTCACCAACGAAAATATTTCATATAAAACTAATAAAAGTGAGAGAATGAATTCATTTGTTCCAAACACTCTTAGGGAATAAAGGATTAAAATATTAGAATAAAAACAATTTTCTCCAAACAAAGAATCACAAGTGTTGCAACTAAGATAATTTATGAAGATGTTCTCCCAATCCAGTTGAAAAGAGAATACCTAAAACATTCAAAAATCATAAAAAAAAAAAAAAAAAAAATTAGAAAATCATCATAACCTAAAAACAATTTTCTCCAAACAAAGAATCACAAGTGTTGCAACTAAGATAATTTATGAAGATGTTCTCCCAATCCAGTTTTAAAGAGAATACCTAAAACATTCAAAAATCATAAAAAAAAAAAAAAAAAAAAATTAGAAAATCATCATAACCTAAAAAAAAAGCTTGGAAAAGAAATCTAACTATCCTCAAAACTTATTATTATTATTATTATTATTTTAAATACACCTCCACTACTATATAATTTTCTTTTAGGTATTTTATCCTTAATATAATACCTAGAGCTATATTGTTTTAATATGA
>ML781425.1:229024-309686 GCA_009831015.1 Picea engelmannii | reverse complement strand
CAGTTCATATCAGCTTCATTGTACCACTTATACAGAACTCCCATTATATAATGTGTATCTGTTCGTAACATACCTATACAGGTTCTATCTGCATATCAAAAATAATCTCAGTGATACAGGGTGTATTTACATTGAATCAGAACTTGCATGTTCATTAGTGGAGACTCATTGTATACTATAATTACCTACATCAAATATAATTTGTCTTAGATTTTGGTTCGCTTGAATTCAATCACATCATGCAAACAATTTAATTTTTTCTCAACAGAATTAATTAAAAGCGAGATATAGCCTGTAGTTTATACTATTATGAGAGTAGTAACCTATACAGAACTCGTCTTACTAGTTAATACGTTCAATGAACTTAGTATTTACTCAGTACGACGTCCCAATAAAACAAGTCCATTTGTAGCTAAATATTAGGAAGTATTTCCTCACTGCAGCATTCGACGAGAAGTTCATTCATAGAAGTAAACAAATTGCAGAACGTAACATTTAACTAGAGAAAGGTACAGTAGCATATTTGAATCGATCTGTGGGGAGCCAAAGGGAACAACCACATTCGTCCCAACTGTAGAACATGGCAGCCAATCTACTTGCCCAATTCACCCCCTATCATGACCATGAATCCATGAGGCGAACTTGAAATATCCTCTTCAACAACGTCCTTCAATTCCAACAGATTCCTCTTGCCTCACACTCACTTAGTAGTGTTCATAACAACAAGGAAAAATCAATAGTCTCTTTTCCCAACATACTTGGCAGCGTCCTGCCTCCTCACATATGCTATTGATCAATAGAGTCTTTTTTGCCTAGGTCTTTTCCTTCACTTGGGAATTTTTGCAGCTTTCTAAATCCCTGATTTTCAGGGGTTGCCAATGCCCAAATCACTAATTTTCCACTTGTAACAATCAACCCAGAGGTAGTTCCAACATGTTCCCCACTCATGGAGTCATGGTCAACTGATTTTAACATGGTTGTTCCATTTTTCCTCCTGTAATCAATATAAAATATTATGTTTTCATACAAGTGTCATGGTCAGATAGTTAGTTGGGTCAAATCAGATCTGTTTCGAGCAGTCATAATAATTAATTACAATTATTAAATTCAAAATTCCGAATTTCCATATATGGAAAACAATTTCCAAATTCAAATTTGCTAAAAACGGAATAATTTTCCAACAAATTTAAATTTCAAAAATACTTTCTTTTTTGGGATGTCTCATCCTATCCCCCTTCAATAAAACATTGTCCTCAATGTTCATTCCTTTCTTGGAACATGATTGGATGAGATTTCCGTAAATCTCCCTCCAACTCCCAATTGGACTCCTCGGGACTATAGTGCTTCCATTGCATCTTTACCTGAGCGACGACTCTGTTCCAACGTGTTCTTTCTCTATGGTCCAAAATACGCAGGGGTTCCACCTGGAACTCGCCTTCAGGTTCCATCTGCACCAAGTTCCAATCAATCATATGAGTAGGGTCCTGAATATATTTTTTCAACAAGGAAACATGAAATACATTATGAATTCTTAGATTAGGTAGAAGTGCAAGTTGGTATGCTACGGGTCCAATTCGAGCTAGTATCGCGAAGGGTCCACAAAACCTAGGTGCCATCTTGGCATAGTTATCTAACTTCAACAAGAATTTTAGGGCTTTGACCTTCAAATAAACATTGTCTCCCACTTGAAATTCCAAGTGTGTTCTTTTCTGATCTGCATAGCTCTTCTGTGTGTCTTGTGCTTCTTTCAAGCTCTATTGTACCTTTCTTACCATGTTCTCCATTTCGTGGAGCATCTCTGGTCCAACCATGAGTCTATCAACCAGGTTATCCTAGCTAATTGGAGTCGTACACTTTCTGTTGTACAGTGTTTCAAAAGGGCTCAATGTAGCTGAAGTTTGGTACCCATTGTTATATGCAAATTCTGCCAAGTGCAGATAGTCTTCCCAGTTGTTTGGTTTTGTTCTTACGTACATGCAGAGCATATCCTCTACGATTTGGTTTGTCCTTTCGGTCCATCCATTCATTTGTGGATGATAACTCGTACTGAAATTCAAATTAGTATTTAGCCTTGCAAACAATTCCTTCCAAAAAGAGGATGTGAATTTTACGTATCTATCTAAAATCACCATTTTAGGAATACCATGCAGTCTAAAAATTTCTTTCATGAATATTTCAACAATGTTTATAGCTTTAAAAGTAGACTTTACAGGAATAAAGTGTGCAGAATTACTGAGTTTATCGATTACAACCATGATAAAATCATTATGTTTCTGAGTTTTAGGCAAACCTATTATAAAGTCCAGTGATATGGTCTCCCATTTCCATTCTGGTATTGGTAATGGCTGTAATAGGTCGGCTGGGTGCTGGTGCTCACCGTTAACCTGCTGACAATATTGGCACCTAGCCAGGTACTCTTCTATTTCGCCCTTCATATTAGGCCAGTAAAATAGTTTTCTAAGTGTTGTTATTGTTTTCTGGTAACCTGGATGGCCAGAATACGGTTTCTTATGCACTTCGCCCAAAACAATTAATTTTAACTCTGTTGAATATGGTATGTAAAGTCTGTTTTTAGATCGTAACAGTCCCTTCTTGTCGATACTTAGATATAGTTTATTTGAGTTTGCAATATTGTTTTGTAATTTTTCCATCATCTTAGTGTAATTTTCGTCGTTAATACATGTCGTCCTTATTCTTTGTTCCAGATCACTTTCTGCCCTGCTGATATTTATCTCAAATAACCCACGGACTCTTTTTCTACTTTATTTTCCTTACCCTTGATATGTCTGACCTCAAAATCAAATTCGCTCAAGAAGTGTAATATACCTAAAAAATTGTTTTAAAAAAATAAAAAATTGTTTGTATAAATATCCTTGAATAGTTCGAGATTCAAGCAAGTAAGCTTTCTGTTATAAAGCTTGGGTCTGAAAGTTTGCAAGAGTCCTTACTGTCGTCAATTGTCATTACCATTCAACTTTAAGTTTTCTGATCGACGATAAGTGTTTACTCCTCATTTCAATGTTTATTTCAATTCCTGTAATTATAATTACTTTCCTATATGTTTGTACCTATAACCATTACCACAGTCTTAACAACACAAATGACTTTGGGCCTTTATGGACAAATCCTTACACGTTAGACCCTAAAAATAAACCATTACCATATGTTTACAATACAAACGACTTTGGGGGTTGATGGCCTAGGCCTCATGCGTTAGTCCATACACATAATCACACGATGATAACGACCAAATGGACTTAGGTAAAAGTAGAGTATTAGTCTATACTCCTCTGTGAAAAGTTTAAATATAAACATACCCCTATAGTTTTTTTTTTTTTAAATATCTGGATATGGGATAGTGGTTAGGTAAGGCCTTCCGGTTAAACTCAGATTATGAATATTTCATAATTCTCCGATCATATTCAAGTTCACCTGCACCATTGGATTACATGTACTAGGTCTCACACTTATTCCTTATGCCCACTGGATATGACCACGGGCCTAATCAAAATGCCTTTCACATTTTGGCATTTCGACATTTTGGCAAGTCGCAATCCCCAAAATCGAGCCAGATCAATGATTCACAAAACTTCATAATCTGATCCCTTCTTTTCTTAATCTAACAACTGATGGGATTTCAGCGTTTTTCTCTTCGAGTCATCGTGACTCCAACATTATAAAATTCTTGATCAAAAAATCTCTAAAGTGATTGGACGGTTCACATAACCCACTGAGATGGACGGTTGACGGGATTTTGGAGTTTTTCCTTTCAGGTTTTTGAGACTCACAATAGTCCCTTTCAGATTTTCAGAGTTCGAGACTTCATGATGGTGGAGTTTTTGCTTGCTATGTAAGACCCCGAAATAGAAAGTTCTGATGTGACGTAAACCTGTTGATGTCACATGTGGATTGACACATGTCGAATAGCTACCACATGTCACTCTGATTTGTGACTTACATGTGCCTGAAATGTTGAATCTGCTTGATACTTGTCATTGCCTGATTGTGCCATATGTCCTTAGCTGACGTGGTTTGTTGATGTGTCTGTTTCAGGATTTCAAGGTTCACTACTTCAAAGGTTAAAGTTCCTTTGATCTTTGATTTCCCAGTCTACAAAACTCTGAAATGGAGTCTTTGACATGCTCTAATCTTTCGCATTTTGTGATTTCATCATTCTTTTCGTGAGTGTCCTTGACACCTCCAACTCCCGGTATCTGAAACTCCGAAATGGTGATTAAGTCGTGGTTTCGCATTTTGCAATTTTATCATTCTTGTCATGAGTTTCCTTGACACCTCCAAATCCCAGTATCCGAAACTCTGAAATGGAGATTAATTCGTGGTTTCGCATTTCGTGATTTTATCATTATTGTCATGAGTGTCCTTGACACCTCCAACTCCTGGTATTTGAAACTCCGAAATGGATATTAAGTCGTGGTTTCAATACCGTTTATTAAGGGTAACCCGTTTTTTGATGGAAAAATCTATCATTGGAAGTAAAACACTGCATGGGATGTTCATTTGTTTCAATTTCAAATGAGATATGTAATACTATTTTTAAAAGAATTACAGGGTTTCCCTTCCGCCTACTTGTAATGGCATACTGGTTATTTTATTGGTTTAATATACTAGCACCATATTGGCTACTTCCTCGAAATGATTTTGAAAAAGGAAAAAATACTCGGCTATTACCGGCTATATGTGTATCTTGTTTATAGTTGACTCCAGATCGCATGATGGTATATAAATTCAATTTGCACTTACTGTACTTGTGTTAAAGACTTTCCTTTTGAACTTTTAGGTGATTGTGTTGTTATTTACACAGTTAGGAATTTACTCAGGGGTATGTTTTAAGTTTCGGGATGTCCCTTCTTCCTTGGGCCTTTGCTCTCGTGATTAGTTCTGGTAATTAAACTGTGTTAATTCGATTCACTCAAATAATTTTCCAACATTTCAACCTATAACTTTTCATTAAACACTGGTTGATATAAAGATGTGTAAATGTTGTACATGGTCTATAATAATTCTTGGTATTCGCAAAGTCACTTATGTACTTTAAATATACATATATATACCTTAGACACTTACGATTACGGATATCTCCTAAAAAACAAATCATGACTGTTCAGCTGGTACATGGAAGAAATCTTAGTTAATTACTCTACTGTGGTGTGTGCCTTTATATATCAGAAATGTCCATATATATATATATATATATATATACACACACACACACACACTATGCAGTTTTCCATTTGCATTCAATATGTAGGTAAACTCAAATCTGCATCACAATTTACTTGTGGGGTTTTCAACTACGACGCTTTATCTTACTACAGTAGTAATCCAAACCACAACACAAATCTTCTTTAAGAATTGACTAGTCATATCCTTCCATCTAGTATAGTTTCGGGAACTAGCATTTATAACAGTAATGAGATGCAGCAAAGATAATCCATTCCGAACTAGTAGAGAGAAATTCTAGCAATTCCAAAGTTCACAATAGGATGCATTCGATCTTTCGTCCTTAATATTATTTCTAACAGATACATTCTATCAAGTATGTAACCATTTAACATTAAGCCAAAGAAGGGATGGAAATAACATATCTGAAATAATACGCTGAAAGACAAAGGGAACAACCACGTTCCTCCCAACCGTAGAATAGAGCAGCCAAACTACTTGCCCGATTCACCCCCTAGCATGACCATGAATCCATGAGGGAGAACTTGGAAAAACTTCTCTTCATATATGTCCTACAACTCCAACATTTTTTCTACCTCACACTCAAGTAGTGTTCATAACAACAAGTAAATCAAAACTCTCATTTCCCAGCATACTTGGCAGCATCCTGCCTCCTCTCAAATGCTATTTCTCATTTGCCCAGATCTTTTCCCTCCCTTGGGAATTTTCGTAGCTTTCTAAATCCCTGATTTTCAGGGGCTACCAATGGCCAAATCACTAGTTTTCCACTTGTAATAATCAGCCTAGAGGTAGTTCCAACATGTTCCCCACTCATGGAGTCATGGTCAGCTAAATTTAACATCGTTGTTCCATTTGTCCTCCTGCAATCAATATAAAATATTTTGTTTCCATACAAGTGTCATAGTCATATAGTTAGTTGGGTCAAATCATGTCTCTGCCCAACAATCAAAATAATAAATTACAATTACCAAATTCGAAATTCGAAATTGCCATAAATTGTAAAAAATTTCCAAATTTAAATTTACTAAAAACGGAATAAATTTCCAGCAATTTTAAATTTCAAAAATATTTTATTTTTGGGGATGTCACAAGAAGGCTAGCCATCTTGCTTGTCTTGCATTAATATTTGGTTGGATAAATAGATATTTCACCCTGCTATTATCCATCAATAGTAAAAACTTTCTGACCATTATGTAGTGTCACCACATTTTTAAGGCGTGTATTACTGCTGCCAATTCTAAGTCATGAGTGACACAATTTTTCTCATGTTATTTTAATTTCCGGGACTCATAAAAAATAATGTGTCCTTCCTAAGTTAGGACACCACCTATTCCTTCTTTACTTGCATCAACACATATGGTGAAGTCTTTATCTGGGTCTACTACCTTCAATATGGGTGCAGTTGTCAATAATTCCTTCAGCTTGTTAAAACTACCATGACACTTCTCTGACCAGTTAAACTTGGTCCCTTTCTTTTGTAATGACGTGATAGGGTATGCTATCTTGGAAAATCCTTCTGTAAATCTGTTGTAATATCCAGTGATTCCCATGAATGACCGGATATCCGCTACATCCTTTGGTACTGGCCATTCCATAATGGATTTTATCTTCTTTGGGTCTACGACAATGCCTTCCGCTGAAATTACATGTCCTAGATATTGTATTTTTTTTTGATAAAAGTCACACTTGTCAAATTTGGTGTACAGTTTGTGTTTCCTCAACGTTTGCAGAACTATACTTAAGTGTTCATCATTTTCTTCTTCCATTTTTGAATAGACCAGAATATTGTCGATAAATACTACCACGAACTTGTCTAAGTACTGACTGAAAATACTATTCATCAGGCAGATAAACATGTTTGGTGCATTAGTGAGTCTGAAAGGTATGAATACGAATTCGTAGTGTTCATATCTTGTATGAAAAGTTGGTTTGCTTATGTCCTCATCTTTTATCCTAACTTGATGATAACCAGATCATAAATCCAACTTTGAAAAGATCTTGGCCCCACCTACTTGATCGAATAAATCATTTATCCTTGGTAAGGGGTATTTGTTCTTAATAGTCATTTTGTTCAGTTGTCTATAATCGATACATAGTCTTAGAGTACCGCCTTTCATTTTCACAAAGAGGACTGGTGCCCCCCATGGTGAAACACTTGGTCTGATATACTCTTTGTCCAACAATTTTTGTAATTGTATTTTTAATTCTGTCAGTTCTGGTAGACTCATTCGGTAAGGTGCTTTTGAGAGAGGGGCTGAACCTGGTAGTAGGTATATGGAGAAGTCTATTTCCATTCTAGGAGGTAGTTCTGGTATCTAATCCACAAACATGTCTCTGAATTCACGTAGGACAACAAAGTCTTCTAACTTTGGCTTATCTTCTTTTTCTAACAGATTCGTTACTTGGATGGCATAAACTTGACATCCCTTTCTCATACATTTCTTGGGTTGCATCGCTGAAACTTGTCTGACTGATACATGTTTTGGTATACCTTAGGTTGTTCTAACAGTGCCAAAATTGTCTTTATATCTAAGTATCTTTGTATAACAATATAGTACCACTTTGTGTTGTTCGAACCAATCCATCCCGATAATCATATCATAAGATCCTAGTGGTAGGACGTTCAAATTGGTCCTTATATTTTGACCATCTAAGATGAACTCGAAATCATAAATAAAGTCAACTACTTTCCTTTGAGTACCTGTTGCTAATTGTACAAGCCATGATTTTGCATGCTTCCATTTCTTAAGTTTATTTGACTCTACTACATTAGGAGTAATATAAATTAACGTAGCTCCAGGGTCAATTAAAATAGAAATTCAAGTGTTATTGATTTTACCTTCGATTTCTACCACCGAGGACTGGTGGTCAGCTTGTTGACCATCTATGGTTGCATTTATTCGATGCAGGCTTTTTCCCACGTCTCCCACCATCGAGGCTTCCTGCAAATTATGAACAACAGTTCTCTTTGCTGAAATTAAATGTGGATAGTTCCTCCTTAGATGAGGCTCTCAACATTCCCAACATTTTAGTGGCTCGTGGGAGCTATCCCCAAACTTCTTCATTCCCAGGTTTACCATTTTACCACTGCCTTGCATATTCATATGATTGGAGTGAAAATCCTTTCTCGAAAAACTTTTTGTTGCATTCCGATAAGGAGCTGGCTAGTATCCTTTCTTCCATTGGTTCATTCGTTCGTTTTTCTTATCCTTTCAGGCATTGGGAAACTCCACCCGTTGTTTATACTAGTCGTAGCACATTCGTGCTTTCCTGAATTCTTCACTCAAGGATTTGGGGTTGTCAAACTCAATTATGTCCCTGTAGGACTGTGGTAAACATCTTAAGAATCACTGGATTTTTACCTTATTCTCTTGGATGTATGGTACGAACCTTAGTAGTTCTAGAAATTTATTTATAAGGTCCTCCATCATCATCTGTCCAAGTCGTAACTCGTAAAATTCTTTCGTCTTCCTTTCATAATATCTTTCAGAAAGGTATTGTTTTTTGAAATACTTCTTAAAGTCAAACCATTCCAATTGTTTCTCCTTTAGGCCCTTGGCCAATTTCAGGTCTTGCCACCAAATACCGGCCTTCCCTTTCAGATTGTAGATGGCTATTCTGACCTTCATGTTGCTGGAATAGTTGTAGATTTGGAAGTATTTTTTGATGTCCAACAACCATGCCTCTACTTCTTCTCTTGTCCTGTATTCTTAATCAAAGGTAACTGGTTTAATCTTTTTAAATTCTCCTTCAAGGTGGTCTACTTGTTTTCTTTTTCTATCTGATTTAGTTTTGTCTTTAGCTGAAGGTGTTCCTTCAGACGAACTGTCTCCTTTTTCTGTTTCCGGCCCAGAGTTCTTGGAGGCCCTTTTGTTGACCTCTTCTTCATGGTTATCATCCTTTCGGATTTTCTTGGTCACTATATTGTGCAGTAGGACTTCATTTATCTCTTGTTGTTCCTGCTATGTTTTCTTCAACTTTTCATTGTCGGCTTTAAAAAAATTTCGTTCTACAATAAGATTCCTCATTGTTTCCAACACATCCATGGGGGAGCTTCCATCACTGTTCGGTCTTGGATCTCCAGGAGGTCTTTGATGCAAATTTCCTTCCATCCTGATTTCTGCTTCGTCCTAAGCTGCCATAATTAACACAAAACATAAAGGCTTTCTGTTTGTAACCATAAGGTTTATTAGTTTTACATAAATCAGAATATTTACTAAGCAACTAATGTGGCCCTGTTTAGTCCCATTGTTGTAACTTTTTCTCTGATACCATATGTAATATACCTCAAAAATGCCAAAAAAAAAAAAAATGCGAGGTAACTTAAGTTCTTCTCTGTATGCAATAACCCTTTTATATCAGTCTAGTAGTTCAAGATAGGCTCTAGAATTTATCTGAGGTTTCAACCTGTTCATCTCTATTCATAAAAAGTGTCTGAATAGTTTTAAGTTTAGAACCTAAAATCCTATCCTTCCCCTAGACATGAGATTTTTGTGTTCGCACATGCATGACAGAGAATTACAACATAATGTATTTACCTGGCATAAAAAATCAAGGGGTGATAACTATACACCACTAACATTTAATATTATTGTATAGCTAGGTGAAAATGATAGGGTTCCTTTAACAACTAAGAGTGATCAATAAAGGGGTAACCTCATCCCTTTTATACCGACATTCGGGTAACGAGATCCCAACTATATTCTTACTGAAATAAGAGGTTAGCTGCAAGTCAGTAGTTAAGAGAATGCAACCTAACTAGTCATGTCACAAAGGAGTTAAGTGAACTGCACAATTGATGTGTCACATGGGAGGGAAGGTATAAATTTCAGTGAGAGTTAAAGCTCTGTGTTTAGTCATTAAAGGAGGTCTTATGGTACAAGTTTCGATGGTCCCTTTCTCGATCCATCCTCATGCCACTCGGCCCCTCCATCACGTGGCCCGACCAACCCCTGTACCTTCATCAATAACTTAGCCTAGTAAGGCTCCTTTAGGGTTAACCAAACTTTCCTTTGTCATTATGAGACCCTCCATCTGGTTCTGCGTATCACTATCTTTAGCAAGCGGGGATGACATCTTGGATCACTTCCTGGTGGTAGGTAGCATAGTCTCTTTTTCTTGATAAGGATTTTAACTTAAGACAATGGTTTAATACTAGGGTCATTTTTTTAGAGAAAGCGAGGTTCGTTATCTCCTGTTATGAATCTTTGAGTTAAGGTTTTCCTTTAACATTATTTCTGGCGATTCTTGGCTTCCTCCTCCCGAGGAAGTCATGACATTCGGTCATATTCTTTCTCAGTCCATCGAAAGGTCTCAGTGCTCCACCATAATCCTTTGTGTGTGGCTCTAGGTCTAGGGTCCTATAACTTCTAAATACTGTGGGTTTCCCTCCCGACCCTAGTGGTGAACTCGAAGCAGGATAATAAAACATTCGAGCGATTATGTGAGACTTTACTTGGGAAGAAAACTCTTCATGTGTATATATCATAAAACAATGTGGATTTTGGTTTTCTAAACTTTCAGAAGATGAGTCTATGAGGTTTAATGTATATATTTTGTTCACGAAGGCTATTACATCCCACTTGAAACCCTTTTGTAAAGAACCCTGTGGTTTTCAAAAACTTTGTTTAACAAAAAACAATACGGCATAACGCTTGGGCTCGAAAGGGGATTCTTTCCATTATCAGGGTTGTGCAGTTAGTTTGAGTCCTTTAGATTCGCTGTTAGGTTATCTTTGTAGTTACAGGGTGTTGAAGGTACCTCGGCTAGTTGATCCTGGATGTATTAAAAACTTAGTTATAGTCTAAACATGTTTCATAGATTCTTCGATCTACATGTATAACATGTGTGCACAATTTATATGTTGAATAAATAGTACTGTTGAATATTATTTCTACTAGAAAAATGATTTATGGTTTGGATATCACGCTAATGATGGGACCCCGTTGGTGTGAGGTACCCATCAGGAGTACCTAGACCATTTTCCCTCGGCTCGAGATGATTACTCAACCAGAAATGTGAACAGAGCAGGGCTCCAGATTCTAGCAATGAGTTAAGTATGAATTTGAAAAATTCATTACCCTCATTTACAGTTATGTTGTAGTTTCTCGTTAATTTAATCTCATTTGTTTTTACCAAAGATTACAATGATGAATCTATCTTTCCAGAGGTTTCAACTCGACAAGACTCTAGAGGCCGGTCCTTATCATCTGCATGAAGGTATTCTGGTTCCATGCACAATACCCCTCCACCTAATCTTTTTTTCAGTTTACTAGCACTGAGGGTCAAGGCTATATCCCGTCCTTATTACTCTGAAGACTTTTCATCCCAAAATCTGTATTGTTTGGTTAAGGGTACACCCTAATTTATGTTAATACTTTGGTACTTAAAAAAAAAGAACGCAAAGCTTGCGCCTGGTTGGATTTGTGATATAATTTTCGAAAGGATTTATTTCCTGGCCAATCCTTCTCCTGTTTCCATGTGAAGTCAAAAATTACTAGAATAGTGAATTCAAATCCACCTATGTTATGTCATGGTTTTTTTTTCGTAATACCTAAACAATCATTCCTTTTGACGTAATACAATCATCATATATTGAGTTTATTCAGTTGTGGATATTTATGAAAATAACGAGTTCTGAACTATCATTTTCTGTGTTTATCATCTTCCTTTATATTTCCAAAAATTGGTTTGTATTAGAGAGTTTGAATTTGTTTCCTGAGTTATTTTAGTTATTTTCTAGAATTCTTCTTATTACTGGTTACAGTCATTCCCAATATGATTTTCTACGCATGGTAGTATAGTAATAAACCTAGTACAATAATAAGTGCGCCTAAGGGCTTGTTTTCCACATGAATTGTGTGATTGTATTCTTGACTTCTAGGTTTCATTCATCCTTAAAAGTATTTCCTAACTATATGCACGTACACTTATTTCTGATATAAAATTAGCATTGGTAGGAATTTAACCTAGGTCTCATTCCATCCATTCGTAATTTGACTTGTGAACTAGTTACATTAATATTTCATGGAAATCCTATACTTGTAGGATTCTATACCAATTTGAGGTTTCTGCTATACCAGTTGGAAATAATAAAGAATAAAAATACATTTGTCCGCGTATGAATTATAATAGATCGAAGACTTCTAGAATTCATATATGTTTTCTAGGTGATTACTTTGTTTCTTTATACCTGATAATCCTGTCTTGCCCTGATTAACATAATACACAGTGGCTTCGCTATGCAATTTACTATTTACATTATGTTCCTACTATAGATATTGCTCACACGTTTTATCAGTCTAATCATCAAAATAAATAGCATTGTTCCTATAACAGAAGCTTGTTGTTATAGTGTAAGTGTAATCTTTAATCAACAAAATCATTCCTAATTTACTACTAATACATTACTGATATATATATATATATATATATATATATATATATATATATATATATATATATATATATACTCCAATTTTTTTGTAATGGGGTCTTGGAAATTTACAGAATTATTTTTCCTACGTATATGTTTATATATATATTGTTTCTTGACTCTGTTGTAGCCAGTTCATTTCAACTTCATAGTACCTCTTATACATAACTCCCATTATATAATGTATATATGTTCATAATATACCTGTATAGGTTCTATATGCATATCAAAAATAATCTCAGTGATACAGGGTGTATTTACTTTGAATCGGAACTTGCATGTTCATTAGTGGAGACTCATTGTATACTATAATTACCTACAGGAAATATAATTCGTCATAGATATTTGTTCACTTGACTTCAATCACATCATGTAAACAATTTAATTTTTGCTCAACGAAATTAATTAAAAGCGAGATATAGCCTATAGTTTATACTATTATGAGAGTAGTAACCTCTACAGAACTCATCTTACCAGTTAATATATTCAATTAACTTAGTATTTACTCTGTACCATGTCCCAATTGAACAAGTTCATTTCTAGCTAATGATTTAGAAGTATTTCCTCACCGCAGCATTCGACCAGAAGTTCATTAATAGAAGTAAACAAATTTCATAATGTAACATTTAACCAGAGAAAGGTAGAGTAGCATGTCTGAATGAATTTGCAAGGAGCCAAAGGGAACAACCATGTTCCTCACAACCGCAAAGAAGGGAAGCCAATCTACTTGCTCGATTCACCCCCTAGCCTGACCATGAATCCATGAGGGCGAACTTGAAATCTCCTCTTCAGCAATTTCCTTCAATTCCAGCAGATTCCTCTTGCGTCACACTCACTTAGTAGTGTTCATAACAACAATGAAAAATCAATAGTCTCTTTTCCCAGCATACTTGGCAGCGTCCCGCCTCGTCACATATGTTATTTATCAATAGAGTTTTTTTTGCCTAGGTCTTTTCCCTCCCTTGGGAATTTTCGCAGCTTTCTAAATACCCGATTTTTAGGGGTTTCCAATGGCCAAATCACTGATTTTCCACTAGTAACAATCAGCCCAGAGGTAGTTCCAACATGTTCCCCACTCATGGAGTCATGGTCAGCTGATTTTAACATGATTGTTCCATTTGTCCTCCTGCAATCAATATAAAATATTATGTTTTCATACAAGTGTCATGGTCAAATAGTTAGTTGGGTCAAATCAAATCTCTACCTAACAGTCATAATAATTAATTACAATTATTAAATTCGAAATTCAGAATTGCCATATATGGAAAAAAAATTGCAAATTCGAATTTACTAAAAACGGAATAATTTTCCAACAAATTTAAATTTCAAAAATACTTCATTTTTGGGGATGTCACAACATCCTTCGTGGAGATCTAGTTCAGATCAGAAAGATACAAAACAATAATTAATTCTTTATTGATTAACGATCAATCTTCAATCTCATAATAATATAACAATGTTCTCTATCTCCCGTTCTATTACAAAACAAAGATATTTAAAACAATCGTATAAGGTTTATTCTATTCATGAATCCTTCCAATTGATTTAAATGATAATTCATTCAATAACTTGAATACATGTCGCGTCATAGATCTGGACGCAATTCAAACAGATTCGTGATGGAGAACCACTCATAACTTTCGAAGCTTTTGTTCTTTTGCAAAACAGTCCTTCTAATGACCAAATTACCATGTTGGGAACAAAACCCATGTTGAGGATTCTTCAGATTTGTCTTCATGTGCACGGAAAATTGAACCAAAATGGCAGTGATGGTGTGGGAATGTTGAAGTGCAAGAATGGTACAAGAATTCTAATCATGTTGATAAAAGAATCACACTTCACAAACCATCTTCAATAAACCATGATATAATCATCTTTTAATCACCGAAAACGTAGAAAACAATACATATTAACCACACTAAATGTATAATTGTGAATGACGATAGATAATGGTGGTTTATGGTGTAATAAGATGTATATTATAGGTGAATGTATTTGTATAGGGGAAAATATGACAAAAGTGGAGCCCAACAATTATCATGTTAAGTTCTCTAGAAATGTGGATCATATTTCTTATCTTGTCCAATGATGTGTCTTATCTTGATCATGCGATGATGGAGATGTTGTCTTTTAAAATCTCTTAATTTTATGGTTTAGAGTCTTGTATCATATTGTAAATATCCATTTTTTGAACAAGCTTGTTCATTTCTCAAGCATTCTTTAGATGAGAATATTATTTTTTAAAATCTTAAGTCTTTTATATATCTGTTTTGTAAATTGTAATATATCGAAAGAGGAGTTCTACCTCTATAAAAACAAGAAGAGTCTTTCTTGTTCCCACGAGATTTTCTCTCAATGTTGGTCATTTTACCTTGACTAAAAAATGATCGACACCTCTTAAGCTATTTGTTAAGGACTATTTAGGTATTTCCTTTGTTTATAAAAGGACAATATAACCCATCATTGCAAATGTCTAAGGGTAATTGTATGTATGGTTTTTGTACCATTTATACTCTTACAAATGTCTAAGTCTGATTACAATGAAAATCTAGTTGATAGATTGTCCTGTGCATGTTATGCGTTATGTATATGTATAACTAAAAGTATTTGTTTCCAAGATAGCAAATCTATACTAACTATTTCTTAAACATTCAATGAACTTCTATACAATATTTCCATTCTAAACTTCTTAGAAGGAAACTACAATATCTACAACAACTATTAAACATACACAATTCTACACATTTCATAAAAGAAATAATAATAACATAACAACTAAATTTAAAGTGAAACCTTGGGAAAACAAAAGGAACAACAAAGTTCCGCCCAGCCATAGAGTGGATCAACAAATTCACTTGATCCAGTACCCCCAAGTGTGGTCATGAATCCATAATGGAGAAATGAACCTCTTATTCCAACAATTTTTTTTTGTGTCTTCAACTGTTTCCTAAAACCTCAGTGCTCACACAACAACTTTCTTGGTTCCTTAGTTATCCATCAACAAAAAATTCAATTTTTACCAATAAATTATTTTCATTTTTCCATATGCTAAGCATCGTCTCGCCTCCTCACACATGTGTATATATCAATTTAGCCTAGGTCTTAGTTTTCTAAAGCTATTTCCCCTCGGGAAATTCACAGCTTTGGAAATCCATAATTTTTAGGGTGTGTCAATCACCAAAATTGACTTCTAACACATGTACTTTTATACCCACAGTTAGCTGCAACTTGATCCCCACTCATGTATTCATGATCATCTCTTTTTAACTTAGTTTTTCTTTCTATCCCCTTTATTAATTAAATAAAATTCATGTCACTTACATCTTTCCAACATTTAAGGACACTTGGAAAGTCAATATTTTGCAAATAAATTTACACTAATAACAATCACTTTTCTCCTACGAATCCTAATTTTGAATTTTCCACTTAAGGAAATTATTTAATTTACTAAATAATTTATTTGGGGATATTACAATTTTGGGGGAAACAAACTCCCTTAAGATTAATTTCTTAGCATGATAGTTCTAAGTATTGCTAAAGACAACAAAAACCGATGTTGCACTATGCTTTTAAACTAAACTAACAACTATATGCAACATTTATTTACTCATTTACTATCCTACCTTACCTAAGAAAATAATATTTTTCAAGTATATGAGTACTTCCGATCAAACCACGTGGGTGAGAAGATTATAAATATACTCACATTTAGGTTTAAACAAGATACTTTAAAAAGTACCAGAACATGAGGAACCAACTACATCGAATGATATGATGTGAAGAGTTGTTGAAGAAGAGGTTGGTTCTTTAATATGATGGCCATCTGAAACCAAAGTTCAATATAGTCATGATATCCTTGGTTCACTTCTTCATTTGGACCACTCTATATTTCCCTCCGCAATGTCATATAGATCTTCTTGATCGATTTACTGAATGAATAAAGGATCTAACGATGGGCATGGTGGAAATTATTTGGTCTCAAGTTCTATTGTCTGCTCTCCATCGAATGTAATCCATGGTTGTCCAATATCCTATGTAAATTAGAAAGTATGATCACAGGGAGATTCTAGATGTGTCTCATGGAAATTTTGGTTGTCTATCACTTCCTAGAGTTCAGGTGTGTTCTTGACTACTGTCAATATTTTCTCTTCCTGAGATGCAGAGATCTCGGCTACTGATAAGATTGGAGAAATTAACTCAAATATTTGCTTGAATAACTCTCGAGAATCCTTGAATATTTTTTTGCTAGTTTATAATCCATGTCTTTCACATGGATTAGTGTACAAGGCTTCTTACAACACCCAAAAGGAATCATTAGAAACAAAAATGAAATTTATAATGAATGAAATGAACCTAATTGCATAATTGAAAAACAAACCACACTTGCATAAAAAGAAACTCACTTGAAGGAAAGAAATCAAACTTGCATAAAAGAAACACTCTTGCATACAAGGAAAGCACACTTGAAGGAAAGAAAACACACTTGCAAGAAAATAAACACACTTGCGGGAAAGTAAATACAATTCCAAGAAAGTAAACACACTTGCAAAAATAACATACCTGGATTTGGGTAGAGACCCACTAAAGTGGACACGTAGGTTCTTAACTCTCATCTTACTATCTTGTCCTGCACCATGCTATGTAATTTAAAGAAAACCTACCTGTTCTCTAATCCCTTTATCACCTCCCTGAAAACAGTGCCAAAAGATTTGGGTAAATTATATGCAATAATTTCAAGACATTAATTTATCAAACGGGGGTTCATAAAATTAGATATGAAATCACATGAAATGAAAGATCAAAGCCTATTCTAACCTAGGTTAACAACTAATGCCGGTAAGTACACTTCAAAATGGAATGAATAAAAGCGATACAAGCACAAATGAAAATTGAAACCACAAGATGTAGCTTAACACTAGATCAAAATATCATGTCTATCGAGTTATATCTTGATCTTCAATGGATTATTCCTGTAGTGGTTAGCTAAGCTATGGGAAAACCAAATTATTGCGAACTATATTAAAAGACAAGAAAATATGAAAGTAAATGTGTAATTTACCCAAACTGGCATTCAAGTGAGTCAGTTGGATGAGGCTACTCAAACAGTCATGTATGTGTGCTACTGACCTAAAGGGGAATTTACCATTTTTAAGAGGAAATACACCAAACTCCTAATTAACTCTATATCGACAAAATGATGTAGCGTAAAGACTTCAAAGAAACACACTGAGATACTTGTCCTCATGAAATGATGCACGTCAAAATGAAAGAGAATTAAGTGTAGGTACGGGATTTATATTGTTTTATGTACATGAATATAATTTATTTGCATAGATGACCCATTTAACCTTGCATTTTCACTCATTTAACAATTAGCAATATCTAACAACATTAAACAAAAGAGTCTACATATATAAGTAAAACAATTTACAATGATATTACAACATGACAATTATATATCTATGGAAAAATGTACATTACATCATATAAACATAATATGAAAGAAATATGTAACTAACAATATATAACAAATAAACAATATACATTAAGAAAATGGTGTAACAAATAATAAAAAATTCCTGTAATAACAAAAATATGTAACAATTAACAATATCTAACAATAACATTTAACAATATTGAACAATACAAAACAAAACAAAAGAGTCTACATATATAAGTAAAACAATATACAATGATATTACAACATGACAATTATATATCTATGGGACAATGTACATAACATCATATATTATTGTTACAAAAATATGTAACAATTAACAATATCTAACATTAACATTTAACAATATTGAACAATACAAAACAAAAGAGTCTACATATATAAGTAAAACAATGTACAATGATATTACAACATGAAAATTATATATCCATGGGAAAATGTACATAACGTCATATAAACATCATATGAAAGAAATATGTAACTAACATATATACTAAATAAACAATACATCAAGATAACATACATGAGACAATGGGGAAAGGGGCTCTGCGGCTAGGGTTTTCCTGTTCGCAACCCCTCCTGCATAATTCTTTGTGGGTGCCTTCTTGGGTTTTCCCAGTTCTTCCACTCCCGTGGTTGCTTGGTGTTCCCCTGACGGTGATGGTGTGCCCCTGATGGTGTTGGTGTGTCTCTTTCGTGGGCTCCTCCTCTTCCAGCATGGTCATGCTTTGTTCCCTTGTTCTAGGTTTGAATGTGGCTCCACGCTGTGGATGCGCAGGTTTTTTTACTAGTTCCCCAGCCTTTGACGACTTGGGTTTGCTCCGGTGCACTACTTCTTCCGTGGCTCATGGAATGTTGATGCTGGCCAGTTTGGCTTCTTTTTTTCTCGGGATTATCCCTTGAATAAATCCATCTCGAGCCTTCAAAGGGTCACTTTCTCGGTGTGTTGGTGGAAATGTTATGGGTCTATGTTATGAGAGATGGAGCTTGATGCTGCAGTTACTGGTTTTTTCTTCTTCTTTTGTGGTTGGAATAGATCTTTGAGGTCCATCCTTTGGGCGTGCAGTGTGGATTTGTGGATCTCCACTTCGAGGTCCTTCTTGGGCATGCACTTTTGTTCTTTTCCTTTAGTTGTAGGATCTTACCAGTTATTATTATTGTAAATATTATTTGTGACTTAGTAGTTATTTTGGGCCCTTTTGTGTTTCTTATTTTATACTCTTTTACCCATGGATTGGGGGAGTGCATCATGCACCTCTCAATGTAATTTTGGCTCCTTTTGGATGAATAAAATTACGATTTTTTCTGAGAAAAAAAAAATATCAAATAAACCATATACATTAAGAAAACGGTGTAACAAATAATAATAAATACTTATAATAACAAAAATATGTAATAAACAATATATATATGAGTTAACAAAACATTATAACAATTGACAAAATGATAAACAAACAACAAAAGGTAATGACAATTAAATAAACAATACACAATAATAAGAAAACAACACAACAATTAAATGTACAACATCAACACACTATATGATATAAAAAAAGTAATGTATAAACATGATAACATAATATAACAACCACATATATTATCACAATTATTTATAACACAATCTTAAATCCACATATATAATATTGTATCGACAACATAAACCAAACATCATATATAAATTTTGCATCCAAGTCACGAAATATGGATATAACAACATAACTCTATAGAAAATATATGATGACAACAACGATCGAACTCTCATACATCCATATGCAAAACAAGGTTATAACGTGCGACATTTGAATATGCCATGTTAATTGGAGGGAAGACGAATCAGTGTAGTATTCTAGATATAAAATAATATGTAGAAAATAAATATTTTAGTTAGAAATCGAAGAAAAACAATGATTGAACCATAACAATACTAGAATAATACCAAAATAACACCAGAAACAACACCTTGATTAATGATAGCAATATTTACTTTCCTCTTCAAGGGGGAAACCTCCAACAAAACAAAGCTCTCTTAAAATAATATCAAAGACAATATTTCTCACACCATCTACTCATATTTATACTAAATCTATCTATCCAAAAGAACAATCTAGAGGAAGATCCTTCTAGAAGAAGAAGATTCTATTAGGTCTTCTTGCATTTGACTTATTCTTCCTTATTGCTAGGCCTTATTAATATTGGCCTTTATTACATGGAGTTATATTTTTCTACCTATGTGAGGGGTTAGAGAGGTTAGGTCCCTAAAATGCCCTTCCCCTTGAAGAACAACCTTGTCCTCAAGGCTTAAGATGAGGAAATTGTTGTAGAATGGTGGTCGACTCCAAGGTGGCATCTTGTGGAGTTGTATCTTTCCATTGGACTAACACTTCTTTGATGGTGCATTGACAGAGATGATTCTCTCGTCGGGCGAAGGCTGTTTGTGGTTGCAACCATATGGAACCTTCTTCATCCAACTCAGGAAGACTAGTTTGATTTTGGCACTTAGTTCTAATCACTTTTTTTAAGCAGGAAACATGAAAAATGGGATGGATCTTCGATTGATTTGGTAGAGCTAACTGATAGGCCATCGATCCCACACTTTTGAGAAATGTATACAGACCATAAAATTTGGGCACAATTTTATGACAATGTTCATCTTTGAGTGATGTCTTCTTATAAGGTTGTAGTTGAAGAAACACCTGGTCCCCTTCAGCAAAATGTTGTTCGGAACGAACTTGACCTGCTTGTTTCTTCAAGTTATTCTGATCCATGACCAAATTGTCTTTGAGGGCACAAAGGATAGCCTCTTAGACTATAATATTGTTTTCAAACTTCTGAACCTTCAAGACCCCTGACATATATGAGAGAATAGAAGGGGAATTTTTTCCATAGAATTATTCAAAAGGATTCATGCAAATAGTTTCATGGTAATATGTGGTGTACCACCATTCGGCTTGGGGTAATCATTGAGGCCACCGATTTTTACTCTCAAATGAAAAACACCTCAAATATGTTTCTAAACATTTGTTGACAACATCAGTGTGGACATCCGTCTGGCGGTGATAGGCAGTGTTGATATAAAATTGGGTTCCCTGTAGCTTGAACAATTCTTACCAAAAATTGTTGGTGAAAGTGGGTTCTTTGTTAGAGACAATAGAATTAGGGATTCCATGAAGCTTGAAGATATTATCCATGAATATTTGATCCATTGTGGCGGTTGTCAATGGGTGTTGAAGAGAACAAAAATGAGCATATTTGGAGAGACGATATACAATCACCATGATGATTGACTTATTGCCCGATTTATGTAATCCCACAATGAAATCCATAGAAATATCTCACCAAATAGCAGGGGGAATCAAAAGTGGTTGGAGTTTGTCTGGAGCTTTGATAGTTTCTCCCTTTTTGCATTGAGAGAGCTCACATTCAGACACAAAGGTGCATACGTCTTGTTTCATACCATCCAAGAAAAAAGAACGTTTGACTCGTTCATAGGTTTTGATAAACACTGAATGCCCAGTTACGGGTGAGGCATGAAGTTTAGAAACCACTGTGTAATTGAGTTGTGATTGATTGCATAAATACAAAAAGCCTTTGTAGAGAAGCTCTTCATTGTGCCAAGAGTACCCTGGACAAACTCAAGAATTGTGTTGCAATTGGTGGAGCATGCTAGAAATTTGGGGTCTTGTAGTCATTCCTCATGAATAGCTTGGAGTCAATTTGGTACAATGAAGGAGAGGGAGAAAAGGGACATGACTTCTTCATATTTCCGAGAAAGAGAGTTGGCCACTACATTTTCCTTTCCCTTCTTGTAAATGATCTCATAATCATAGCCAAAGAGCTTGGTCACCCATTTTTGTTGTGTTGGGGATGAAATTCGTTGTTCTGGGAAATACCTGAGACTTTGATGATCATTTTTTATTTTGAATCGTTGACCCAATAAATAAGGACGTCAGAGATCCACAACATGCAAAATAGCTAACATTTCCTTTTAATAAATGGATTATCCCAAATTTCAATCTTAAATTTGTTTACTAGTGAAGGCCAAAGGCTTTCCATCTTGCATGAGGACAACTCCAATTCCGTTCCCAAAAGCATCACATTCCAATATCAATCTTTTTGTGAAGTTTGGAAGTGCTAGGATAGGGGTCAAGCACATAACATATTTCAAGGCTTGGAAGGCATGATCTGCAGTTGAAGCCCAAGTGAAATCATTCTTTTAAGGATATAAGTGAGAGGAGATGCAATTTTTCCATAATTCCAAACAAACTTCTTATAATAGCCAATTAAATCCAGAAAACTATGCAAGATATTAAGAGTTTTAGGGTGAGGCAAATCCTGCATAGAATCAATTTTATTAGGATCCACTCGGACACCATGCTTGATGACAATATGACCCAGGTATTCCACTTCTGAGGAACCAAACACACATTTAGATTGTTTGAGGAAAATTTGGTGCTTAGAGATTAGATGGAGAACTTGATTCACATGGGAGAGATGGGATGGCCAATTTTTACTATAGATGATAATATCATCAAATATAACTAAGACAAATTGACAAAGAAAAGGATGGAATACATTATTAATAAGACTTTGGAAAGTGGAATAATCATTACATAATCCAAAGGGCATTACCAAGAATTCATAATGACCCTCATGAGTGCGAAATGCAATCATGGGAATGTGTTCTTATTTCATACGGATCTGATGGTATCCAGAATATAGATCTAGTTTGGTGAAGTACTGAGCACCACTCAATTCATCCAAGAGGTCATCAATGAAAGGAATAGGGAATTTGTCTTTGATTATGAATTTGTTGAGGGAACGAAAATCATGACACAGGCGTCAAGTACCTTCTTTCTTGAGTATCATGGACTAATAGGGGCTAGTACTGGGATGAATAACACCTGCTTCTAGCAATTCATGAACAATTTTCTCAATTTCATTATTTTGGGCAAAGGGATGATGATAAGGCTGAACATTGGGAGGAATATTGCCTGGGATGAGAGGGATGGAATGATAATGGAATCTACGGGAAGTGGGAATTTCTTTGGGAGTGGTAAAAACAACTTGGTGGCAGGAGAGGATAGATTGGAGGTCGGGATGCACAAATGGTGTCTCAATAGCATGAATGGAGTGGAGTTGGGCTATAATGCCTGAATGACCTTCTTTTAGGAGCGTTTCCATCCAATGGGATCTGATGATCTCAAGGGAGCCTGTTGTGATGCCTTGAACTTACACTATTGTCCCTCCTATTGGAATTGCATGGTTAAGTTCCTCAAAGCCATGAGAATGGGGCCTAGAGTGTGTAACCATTCAACACCAAGAATAATGTCACAACCACCCATGTCTATAGAAAAAATATGGTATTTCAAGTGATACTGACTAATTTGGAGTCACACATTTTCACATCGTCCCCACATTTCATGGAACCACCATTGGCAATCATGATTTGAAAATCATTGACAGAACAGATGTAACAATTGACTTCTTTGGAAATGCGGAGATGAATAAAATTATAGGTGCTACCACTATCCACAAGGATGATGAATTTCATATTTTTGATGTAACCAATTAATTTGATAGTCTAGGGAGCAGAGAATCCAGTGAGGTAATTAAGTGAAATCACCAGGTAAATGTCCTGTGGATCAAAGGGTGGGGTCATATTAGATGGCGGTGGTAGTTCCTCTAGAGGAGGAACAAAAAAATCTTCTTCAGAAATATCCTCAGTCACATCCATAAAAATATTTTTTTCCTTAAACTTGTGCCCACGAAAATATTTGTCATCACAATTATAGCAAAGACCCTTGAGTTGGCATTAAATCATTTCAACCCTAGTTAATTTCTGGATCTTGAGGGGATTTTCAGGAGGGGCATAATTGGTGCATTTAGGATGTGGAGGAAAGGAGGCTTTGCAGGTTCGGGAAGATACAATATGTTGTTCTTCCTTGGCTCATTGAGTATCTTCCAACCAAGTCTCGGGGTGTGCCATGAGAAAATGGGCACAAATTTAATATTTGAGGCCACTCATAAAGCATTCCCTAAAGAAATCATCTGACATGCCCTATGTTCTGAAAGCCAAGTGATCAAATAAGGAAATAAAGTCTTCCACTATCCCAGATGTTCAGACTCAGAAATGTTGTATTTCCATCCACATTTCTCTTCATCATTCTTCACATTTCATTGACCCATTAACCTTTCATGATACCATTTTCATAATTAAATATGGGTTTAACCTTATTATTTTCCAAATCATTTATTTTAGTATTAAAAGGGAATTTGTGATTTAATATTAGAAAATTGACATGTTTTCATATGTCTCAAAAATGTGTGAGCTTTATCATGTGTAAGAATATGTGAAGGATTAATTCAAAAAGACTTCTCGAATACTTCCTCCACCATTTCAAGATTTGAGGAGATAATTCAAGCCTATTCCAAGGAGAAGATCATGGAGATTTGGTTGTCATATCTTATCCAATATATATGAGAGATATGTGTGAGGATTTGAAGGGATAATATTTTGTAATAATGGGAAATTGGTTGAGGGAAAAATGGATTTGTAATTATGAAATTTTTATCTCCTTTTCAAAGCTCTCATGTATAAAAGAGAGTGTCCTCTCTTCATGAGAGGAGGAGAATTATTATTACGTAGATTAGGAAAAGAATTATTATTATGTAGATTAAGGAGGATAATTATTATTATGTAGATTAAGGGAATTGTTAAGAGATAGGTTATTGAGGAGAATTGTTATGATGTAGATTGGATTCATGAAGAGACTCCTTTTGTAAACCTACCAGTTGAATATTAATGCATGTTTGGATTCAGTGATTTTGTCTCTCTTAGAAGTTAGCATCGGCTGATCTGAAAGCTTCCATGTTGGCATCGAAAAGGGCCACTGATCTAGCTTGGTAAGCTTATTGTAAATTGTTAGTGTAGATTTTCATTTCATGTATTTGTTATTTTGATTTCATGTTATTTTGTTTGATTTCACTATTCGAATTTGTTGCAAAGTGTGGTAATGCAGGAATAGTTGGATCTCCATATTTCACCATACATGAGCTTTAATGGAGCATCCCACTTGTTATTTTAATTTATCGAGGAGATAGAATCAAAGTTCATCTTTTCTTTTCATGATCCATCAATGAACATGTCCATCACCTGAGCAAGATATTTTTCTTGTCTATGAGTTTTTCTTTCCAGCTTTCAAGTTATGTGAAAATTGTTATTTTTAAAAGTGTGTTGGTTTCTAAATGGTTTTCTTATCTAAGCTATACTAAACATACATAAGAACCTATCTGGTATCGGCACATATAGTGCATCAACTCTACTAATTACGAATACCGGTTGATAATTTATGTTTGGTAATATATTATGCATATAATTGCACCAACATTTAGGCATCGTTGTCGGGGAGTTGTAAACGGTAGTAGGTAGTATTTGGATTAGATTTATTTAATAGTTTTGGATTGGTTTTATGGATGAACTAAGGGCGGAGGGAAGATGGTAAGACGCGTGGGAAGAGCCCACATATCCACTTTGGTGGGGTTGCTCCAAAGTTAGGTTGTCCTCTTCCTTTTATGAAGAAGTGTGTTTCTTCTTATTTTATGCAAAAGTGTGTTTTATTTATGCAAATTTGGTTTTTATTTATTATGGGATAACTTGTGGGAACCAATAACCTGGTGACAACAAGGTCCCAGTAATGCAAGGAGTTCAAGTTTGGCGTACAAATAGTTTTAATTTCTTAGTTTTAAAATTCAAATCTTTAATGATAAATCATTCTCCTTTTTCAATATGGTTTAACTATGAGTATAAGCTTGGAACAGCTCACTCAGATCCTAGCAAAAGTCAGGATCTCCTCTTCTCTGGAAGAGGAGATCTTGATAGTAGTTGAAAGTTTAATTATTCCTCTAGAGGTAAACGAAGAAACAACATACAAGGAACCTTGCACATCTGATGACGAGCAATTATGCGAGCAGGAGATCGAGGAAGATAACAAGGAGTTGCGACACGATCGGAGGAGTGAAAACTATGCCTATGAAAGCATTATTGAACGATGGTCCCAAGCAGGTACTAGGTTAGATCCATTTAGTTTTTCTTTTTATTTTGTTAATTTATAGTTTCAACACTTAATTTTGCACGTTTATGTATATTTTCGATTGTCAATTGCAAAATTCACACTAAACATATTCTTATTACTGCTGTGCTTATGGTTACTTTGGATATTTGATTATACATAACTAATTTCTCATTTCTAATTAGCATAGTATATGTAGGGTTTTATTTTCAAGTTTTTAGAATAAGTATGCTCTCCTCCACGCTTCATGCGATCGTGAGGATGAGAAAGTATGATGACTATGAAGTTTCAAGAATAATAAATCGTTGACAATAAAAAAAATTCCAATCCAATTATTCGGCTTCAATTTCAAATCATATATCTCCATGTGCTAAACAAAAAAAATAAAATCTTTAATAGTTTAAATTTCTCTGTTAAATCTAAATCTAGAAGTAAAACAAAATTAAAAATAAAAATAAAAATAAAAAATAAAAAAAAATTGTTTCTTTGTATTAAACTAGTCTTCTAATTTTATTTTTATGCACATAAAAAAAAAATATTTACCAAATAAAAATAATAAATAAAATAATAAATAATGTTCGAAAGATTTTTGACAAAGCCCGACAGTCAATGCCATGTGTCTTGTTCTTTGACGAGCTTGATTCTATCTCTACACAGTGAGGGAGTAGTGTCGGAGATGCAGATGGTGCCGTAGACATATTTCTCAATCAGTTGTTAACAAAGATGGATGGGGTGACAGTCAAGAAAAGTGTTTTCATCATTAGGGCTACAAATAGGCCATATATCATTGATCTTGCATTGCTAAGGCCTGGTCGGCTTGACCAGTTAATTATTGGTTGATGATGGTGGTGGTGTTAGGATTGAAGATTATGGAGATATGTTTTTACACATTTGGTTCGGTGCCTTGCATTAACGAATCCAATATATCATTGAATACCCTCGACTGGCTCGCATTCAAGACCATCCCAGAGAATCATCGTTAGTTCATGCAGCCCTTCAATGGCATCTAAATCATATCACACAGAAGAAAAAAAAAAATGAAGCAGAAAGTAACCTCCCGGAATTTAACGATGGGCAAAGGGAACTACTCATTGAACTATTGTTGTCAATTCGTAATGAAATTACATGGAGGAAACCTCCTTTATATTCTAAATTCAATGTTTTAGCTCGCTGGATTTTCATTTTGACATTGTACTCGTATGTAATGTGGTTTTCAGTTGGATAATGTTAAAAGAATGCCTTCGCGGAATACAGAAATGGCTGGAAAAAGACAGGAGCTTCACGGGTTTTATAGATATGGTTAGGGAGTTCGTGGGCATTATGAGCCTCTGGTGTTGGGATGACCTTGATATCCACCGAGATCCTTGGGTTCCGGATGTTTGGCTTTCTTATCGAGATGTACTTGTAGATGACTGGTCCCCCGCATTGTATCGACGAATTCAAACTCTCATTCAAGACAAAAATATCAAAAGATTGGTATCAATGCAGCTCTTCAATGGCGTCTAGATCATCTCACGCAGAAAAGATTGATAGCAGCGAGGAAGCTAGCAAATTCTATGGATGATAGTCAGTAACTTGTGGACCAAATTGTAGACATGGTTGAACTCTTGCAGTCGAATCGAAAGAGCCATGCGAAGGAGGAGCCTTCACAAGCAACAGATCAGTTGCCAAGAAAGAAGAAGGATCGTTGCTACTGATTTGCATGCGTGCATACATTTTCTTATGAGAGGCACAACGAAATTAACCAACGGTTGAGAAAATGGCTGCAAATAAAAACGATCTTACAAATTTAGTATGCCATCTGTCAAACGCAATCAGAAAACAAAAATAATTTCCACAAAGCATGGCATGTCTTGCACTTCATTTTGCGGTTTTCCTTTGTACTTTATATATGGCTTATTTTTTTCATAAATTTCTAGATCTGGAAATTAGAGAAGTATAAGTTGGTTGGAGATGAGTTGCTCTCAAATATAAAATATCTTCTCGGACAGAGGCCTTCTCTTTCATAGCCTACTGGAATCCGGTAAACTCTACAGAAGCGAAGTCTGGTCCAACTAATTCAAGCAAAGTGTCAGCTCCCTTTGTAAGTCCTTCAAAATTCTTCAGACTTGGTTTAAGTCCACCAATGATGTATGGACATTCCCATGATGGCGATCAATGGCCAGTGGAACCTGCAATTGTTAGATGCTCCTAGTGTTATGCATACGGAAACCAATAATGGCATCCACGAGGGGTCAAGTGAAAATGAAAAATCACTCTTATTGGATGATGAATTGGAATCTATGCCTTTGATACAATAAACTAATATGACTAATATTAACATTGTGGTACATAGAACTGCAGAGGAAAATGATCGTATTAATGGGGTCTCGTGCAAATACTCATCTGAGAGTGTCTCTGAGGCATCCTCCCCTGACGTGGAGTTCAAGAAAAAGGCTCGGGTCATTTTAAAGTCTATCATATCTTCATATTATTATCAAGTAGCTTCAAAACCTATTTCACATGCAATTGGTAGTCCGCTGGTAGAGTTTGAGAAAGTTCTTTATTCTGTCTCTCCTGTTATTGAGCCAATCCCTTGCATATATAGGTGCGATAAGCATTCTAGGAATCATGGGGTTACTAATTTGGCATGCAGATGTGAGATTACTGACATTCCACTTAATAACATTTGGAATTGGTTTGAACAACCTAGTAACTATGGGTTGGAAGTAAAAGCCGAGGACTTTCAACAGATTTGGAGTGGAATTTATTTTCTGGAAGGACAAAAAAATGGAATTTGGATCCCAAGTACAAGAGTCTTTTATATGGGGGTTCTTTGTGGTCCATTTCTATTACTACAGATTATGAAAGTGGTTGGCATTTGGTTGTGAACTGTTATACCAGGAAAAATGTCTTTGACTTGCACCCTTATTCTGATACTCGAAAGAAGGTGTGGTTTATGGAAAGGCTATACATTAAAACAACTTCAAGATTGTGGCGTGTTACAGGTACAGGCTTGTGAAATGACACAAGGGATCGAGTTGGAATGCAATTGAAAGTAAAAGATATTGTCCAGGATGAGCCTTTGAGAATTTCAATGAGAATTGTAGCTGCAGTTCAGTTAATTGATGATTGATTAATTGTTACATTCTTACATGGCCCTTTATTTTCAAATAATGTAACTGTGACATTTTATTGTTCCTGTATTGATGTGGATAATCTCTACAATGAGTGAAGTATTTGGCAAATGGACAACAAAGACCAAAGTTACAATGTTCTTCCCTAGGCGACACAAACTTCTAGAGCATTCATGGTGGCGTGGTGGCACAGGTATATGAAAGTCAACAAACCATCCTTTATTTTGTTTTATAATACAATTTCATCATAAAATTATATGTTTTCTTTATTAAAAAAAGATTAAAAAAAAATAGAAGGATATATTTGTGTTTGTTTTATTATTAAAGATTATAATAACAAAAAAAAAATATTTTATTATAAATAATTTCATTGTTTATATTAAAATAAATAAATAGAGAATTTCATTTTATTTCTTTTCTTAATATATATATCTTAGGTCAAACATAAAAAAAAAAAAATTAAAAATTAAAAATAAAAATTCATAAAAGATAAAAAAAAATTGCAAATAGATTTTTCATAAATTCTTGAAAACAATATGGAAACATGTTTTATGATTTTACACTAAGAAAGAAATCAACGATGAAATAAGCACGCAAAAACATGTACAAAAACACATTTTATTTTGTTGCAATCATACTTAATCTCGCATTTTTTTGTTTTACGATGATCTCACAAATTTTATTGCAGGATTAGTACTAAGTTTGATTGCAAGAATGAAGACGCTCACATTACATGCCACAGTGATTTTCAAGAATCACAAAACTTTTGACAATACATGCCTTATTGACTACTTGAAGGTGTTGATTCTCATCCTACACATCATGGTGTCTGTTGTTACACAACGACCATTCATCAACCCATTTTGCGCCATGCATTATTTCTTCCAGTTCTCCTTCAAAGTAAATTTTTAATCCCTGTGTTGAAGCTCATCTTCCATTGAATTATCCTTCATGACTTCGCACATTCCTATCTTTCTGAGTCACATACATCTCTTTATCTTTTTCAGTTCATTTTTTCCTTGTCAATAAAACTATCGATATCCCTTTTCATGACTACATTGTCTTACCATAAACATTGTTGCTACTGAGATCTTTCCTATAGTGTTACCAATATTTTTATCAGAACTCGTGTTGACTGATGTGGGATTCCTTAAGTCCCACCTTTCAACAAGTCTTGCCCCATCGATCTCAGCACCTTATTTGGGATATAGACTAGAGTTCCTTTGGAGTACCTAACGGTTTGCATGCCTTAATTGAAAATTATCTCACTAACAATCATGGGAATACATCATTGTCCCTTGATTGTCACATCGTGCAAGTGTCTCGACATCATCTCATTCATTCACACTTTGCAAGATGTACTTAGGTACCTTGACACTCATTGACATAAATGGTGAGTTTTCCTCGCATTGGTTAATGGCATTCATTAATGGTCGGTAATCCAATGACTTCTCTTCATGCTCGACATCGACACATTCATTCGCATGACTAGAATTGTATCATCGAGTCTAGAAACGGGTGAAGACTATACACTTTTCCATGAATCCATCAGCAATTGCAGTAGTATATTTTTTAGCCATATGAGAGTACCACAGTTCCACTTTCATACTTCCTCTTTTCCATGATTAATCAGCACCAGTTCAAATTCCTCCACTTCACATTCTCTGATCCAGTAGCAACAATAGTCGCAGCTACAGCAACAATCACCTTTCACATGATCTTTCAGCAGTGACATCTTCCATGCTCCAACAACCGCATCAACCATATTCCTATTGCATAGTTCATCAACATTTTGGGTAAGTGGAGGTATGTTGTTTTCTACTCTTTAATCATGCAATTCCTTACATGCTAGAGTGAATAAATTTGGAAAAATACTTCATTGTGCTCCCTTTCCTTTTCACTTCTATGAATCGGACCACATTGCACGAGGACATGCAACCAATTCAGTTGGGGAGAGGGGAAACTATATTCTCTATCATCACTCCATTTTTCCACTACCATTATTCCATTTTTCGTCTCATTTACCATCTACCAACATTTGTTTTCTTCCGACTATACTCTGTTGGACTTTGCTTCATAAGCACTGATATACATATTGGCATGATTCACAAATATTAAAAAGGGATTTCTTATACTTAGTGATGTTTTCTTATTCCAGAAAGAAAATGGGTAAATTATTATGATAACAACAAGGGAACAAATAACGAAATGAACATTGTTTACACAAGAACCAACATTTTATTATCATAACAGTAAGAAAAAAAAAATAACGAAATGAATGTTTCTCACACAAGAACCAACATTCTCTATATTCATGGTTGTCACACAAGAACCAACCATAAGAAAATGTTAGTTGTTACTCATGCAAATCTCATCCTAGAAATATTCATTATCATCACTCGAATCCAAAATTCATATGCCAAAATTTCTTGAGAAGATCCATGCATAGTTACATGAGGACATGCAACAAGTTCAGTTGTGGGGTATGTTCAGATTCAGAAATGTTGTATTTCCATCCACCTTTCCCTTCATCATTCTTCACATTTCATCGGGCCATTAACCTTTCATGATACCATTTTCATAATTAAATATGGGTTTAACCTTATTATTTTCCAAATCATTTATTTTAGTATTAAAAGGGAATTTGTGATTAAATATTAGAAAATTGACATGTTTTCATATATCTCAAAAATGTGTGAGCTTTATCATGTGTAGGAATATGTGAAGGATTAATTCAAAAAGACTTCTCGAATACTTCCTCCACCATTTCAATATTTGAGGAGCTAATTCAAGCCTATTCCAAGGAGAAGATCATGGAGATTTGGTTGTCATATATTATCCAAGATATATGAGAGATATGTGTGAGGATTTGAAGGGATAATATTTTTTAATAATGGGAAATTGGTTGAGGGAAAAGTGGATCTGTAATTATGATATGTTTATCTCCTTTTCAAAGCTCTCATGTACAAAAGAGAGTGTCCTCTCTTCATGAGAGGAGGAGAGTTATTATTATGTAGATTAGGAAAATAATTATTATTATGTAGATTAAGGGAATTGTTAGGATATAGGTTCTTGAGAAGAATTGTTATGATGTAGATTGGATTCATGAAGAGACTCATTTTGTAAACCTACCTATTGAAGATTAATGCAAGTTTGGATTAAGTGATTTTGTCTCTCTTAGAAGTTAACATTGGCTGATCTAAAAGCTTCCATGTTGGCATCGACAAGGGCCATCGATCCATCTTGGTAAGCTTATTGTAAATTGTTAGTGTAGATTTTCATTTCATGTATTTGTTATTTTGATTCCATGTTATTTTGTTTGATTTCATTATTCAAATTTGTTGCAAAGTGTGGTAATGCAGGAACAATTGGATATCCATATTTCACCATACATGAGCTTTAATGGAGCATCCCACTTGTTAGTTTAATTACTCCAGGAGATAGAATCAAAGTTCATCTTTTCTTTTCATAAGCCATCAATGAACATGTCCATCACCTGAGCAAGATCTTTTGCTTGTTTATGAGTTTTTCTTTCCAGCTTTCGAGTTGTGTGAAGATTGTTATTTTTAAAAGTTTGTTCGTTTCTAAATTGTTTTCTTATCTAAGCTATACTAAACAGACATAGGAACCTATCTGTTATCGGTGCATATAGTGCATCAACTCTATTGATTACGAATCCCAGTTGATAATTTATGTTTGGTAATATATTATGCATATAATTGCACCAACACAAGACTACTTTAACATGGTCAAACAAACTAAATGGTGTCTGTCAGAGTCAAAAAGGTCATAAAGTTTGACCAAAAACTGTTTCCAAGAAACATATCCTTGGCGTGCCTTTTTTCTCCATTGCCACCATGGCCATCGTTCCAGATCCAGATGTAGGACACCATAACGAAGCTTGGATAAATCATCAGTAATGCCATGTAAAGAGAAATAATGTTCCATTTGGGTGACCTAGCCTGTGGGATCTGATCCATCAAATTTGTTCACCTCAATTCTAGAAGGGTGGAGGTCTCGATAAAAGTGGGTAGTATGAGGACCTTGGTAATGGAAAGATTCATCATCATCTTGATAAGATGACTTTTCAGAAGATGAAGGGTTCTAGGACTGGTCGATAAAGTGTTGAAAGGTGGCTTTGAGGTATTTTATGTAGAAACATTGTTCTTGGAGGGCCTGAATAGATGAATCAATTGATCTAAGGTTTTCACAGATATTATTGTTGCCTTCCTTATTCTAGTGGATGTCAACAATCAAGGTATTGAGTTCTTGGTCTTGTGTGGTAGACATTTGGAAAAATGGGAAGGAAAATGGCATAGGGTAAAAAAAAGGTGTTGGGAGGGGTGGGTGGGATCACTGAGAAGAAGGGTGTCAAATGATAGGTACCACTGCAATCAGGGAGAAAAAGAGGATCCAATGAGATAGGGGCCAAATAAGGGTGTTGGAGAAGGGTCGGGTCCACAAAAAAAATGTGTTAAAAATCATAGGCATCACTGGAATTGGGGAAAAGAGAGGAACCTAGTGGAATAATTCTCAAATAAGTGTGTCAACATTACCACTATACTCATTGTTTTTACTCCTATGGATTTATACTCCAATCTAAAGAATACTAAAGTGTTGAAATTCCCAAATTCTTAACAAGAAGAAATGTGTAGTAATTTCGCAACCCTAATACAGGAGGCACCATTGCGCGACAATAGATCTTGTCTGTTCTATTTTTGTTTCCATCCCATGGGATAGGGTATGGAAGGTGTCTACAGAAAAGGGTTTTCCCTGTGCTATAGATCTCTGATATATGTGTGGGGTCTAACAGTAGTACTCGACCCAATATCTCAGGGCACTAACTAAGGAGGCTATACCATGCCTTCAGCCGTACTACTTGACTAGAAAGGTACTACAGATTATCTTCTCCAGTGTTTTTCTCGGTGGTACTATAGAGTCAGGTGCTTGATCCGTTTATTTATTGAGGGCTCCATGAGATCTAGGTTGATCCATATATAGCTGTTGTCCAATGCGCTACCACTCGACGGGGTACCAACAGGGGTTACAAGGGTGGTCAATAGATGTGTTCTTAATTACCACTTGTATTTCCTTCATGTATTAGTCCTTGACCATGGTTTTATGCGTGTAATAATAGATCTTCATAGGTTTAAGACTCCAAAATACGTCTCTACCCTGAAAAAAAATTAACCCACAATTTTCTGCCAAGGAAAGTGCTCTGATACCACTTCTAGTATTCTAGATATAAAATAGTATGGAGAACATAAATATTTTAGCTAGAAATGGCAGAACAATAATGATTGAACTAGAACAATACCATAATAATACCAGAATAACACTAGAAAGAGCACCTTGATTAATGATAGCAATGTTCACTTTCATATTCAAAGGGGCAACCTCCAGTAGAGCATATCTCTATTACAATAATATCCAAGACAAGGTTTTTCATACCCTCTACTCCTATTTATTGCAAATCTATCTATCCAGAAGAACAATCTAGAGGAAGATCCCTCTAGAAGCGGAAGCTTCTATTAGGTCTTCTTACATTTGACTTATTCTTCCTTATTTCTAGGCCTTATTGATGTTGGCCTTTATTACATGGAATTATATTATTCTACCTATGTGAATGGTTAAGGAGGTTAGGTCCCTAACTGTTGTTGGGAAATATTACCCTACGGACTAACAAGCTAGGGCTTAAACTTGCATGCAGATCATGACCCTTAAGAAATCACTTTTAGCCTACCACCCCAAACCTAAAACCCTTTTTCACATGCAAACATGGAAAGAACCTACTAACCTTTTTACTGATGTTTGGAGTAGATCCTCCATTGCACTTTATCTTCTTGCTTCTGTTGCTCCTTCCAAAGACAATCCTACAATCAAGGCAAAACACTACGCATGCATGCTATCTTTCTACTAGAGGGTTAGAGATTAAGCATAAATTGAATAAAACATATAAAACTCATGCATTGGGACGGGAAAAGTATTCTTTTATTAATCTCAAGATGAATCAACTTACAATAATGATAGAGATCGGCCACCGCTCCTTGATCCTGATCCTGGGCTCCTCCTCTTCTTTGTCCTCCAACTGCTTTGCTTTAATTCTCCTTAAGCTTGAGGAAAGGCTAAAGGGTTGGGACAAATGAATTCAGCAATTGGGCAGAGTTTCTTTGCTATGATTTTCCTCTTCCAAATAGTACCCCTACCCCTTCTTTTATAGGCTAGAAGGAGCTAGGGTTTTGGACGAACTCTCGGCCATGCATGGCTGGGAGTTTCAGTTAACTGACCCAAATCTTTTTGTCCCATCGACAACTTTCCTTTTTTTGTGCTTTGTTAGGTAAACGCGGGCTGTAGTGGGCCAACCAGCATTCCAACGCGTGCAGTAGTAGGCCTGCCAGCGTTCCAATGCATGCAGTAGTAGGTTAGGGCACGTGCCACTTGTTTCAAGAGGGTTTTCCAGAGCTTATTCAACATGGCTTTGGCAAGGAAGAGATATGAGTTGGCCTGATGCCAGGTAAGCATGTGTGGTGCAATTTAGGGTTATAATAGATGCCCCCTAATGTGTGAGGTCAGAAATGCATCTGATGGCCGAAATACATTACCAATTATTTACCAATCTGTACTGATATGCTGAATGAGTGAGCCCAGGAATCAGGAATCAGGAGGTGTCGTCTGAAAAAAATACCAAATGTCTCACCGAGGCGGGCATACCCATGCTCGGGATAAAATAGAACCATGGCTACCAATCAAATACACTGTAGATCCATGTCAAACAACTATGAAGAGTAGCCACAAACAATACACAGCATAGCTACATCTTGAAATCAGAAACATATACATCTAAAGTATCCATCTCCCAGAAGCAGATTTGGCCTGACGATTGTACTTCAGAGCTCGAGAAACAACTTCAAAATCTTCTAAAACTTGGGTAGGAGTGTAATATGAGTGTACGACTGCACTACCCAGAGGTCTTCGACGACTCGTCGGTTATGGACTTTATAATCTTGATGATTGGGCTGAAGGCTTCAGTGATTTCGAAAAAAGACTTGATTGGATGTTCAGGACGGCCGGGTATGTGGACAAGAGACATATTGTAGAGGGGCTGACTTAGGCTTAGTGACAAACTTCCTTTGGACAATAGCACGACAAGTGATAAGACTCAGGCAACATATCTGTTAATCATAAGTCTACGAAGCAAGAGGCAATGCAAACTCTCCATATGTTTGGAAGAATAACCAAACGGTGGAGGACACAACTCAATATAGCGAGCAAAGCTTCCTAAGGTCGTACTACATCCCCAAAGTCTGATGAATCAAACGGACAGATGTGCTCTATCCAAGGGCGACTCATGATGCTGCCAATAAAGAAAATACTTTTCCCATCCTCTTTTTCAGGTATATTTGATTTTTTTTTGTTCTTTTCGATGATTTTGAAAAAATAATAAAGGAATATTACGTTACAGTGGATGAACGAGTACAACAAACATACAAGCTCAAGGCACATGGACAAGACTGATGTTCTAGGGAAACGATACTCAGAAAAAATCCTCCAGTGGACAAAGGTGTTAAGACGCAAAGGCAAACTGTTACTAGGCTGATGGGTAAGGTATACAAATGCAGTTGATAGAACACACAATGGTAACGTCCTTCGATGTAAGTTTAACGAGTGCAAAGAAGGGAAGCTTGGTGATTTTTCATATTTAGAGAGTCTGAAAAAGCATAAAAGGAAACTCCATTGGGGTACCTTTTTCGTCAATAGTCTAGTCGGTTCGAAAAAGGGATAAACTAGCATCGATTAGACGCCAATTCAAAACCATTTTAACGAGTGTGAAAGGACAAGATCACTCGGCTACTTTTTCAATTTTAAGGAGTCTGAAAAAAGCTTAACTATGGAATCCATCAGGAATGTTCTTCTGGACCATTTTAACGAGTGTGAAAGAATCAGGTCACTCGGCAATCTTTTCAATTTTAGGGAGTCTGAAAAGAGCTTAACTATGGACTCCGTAGGGGTTTCTTTTTCGTAAATTTAGTCCCTCAAGCCCGAAAAAGGAATAAAATTATACCTGAGGATACTCTTCTAAAGAATGGAAATTCAATAGAGTATTCCTTTGTTCGTACCATTGACCGTTCGGACCGAAAAATGGGTAAACTACCGCCAGACAGACGTGACTTCAAATTTCAGTTTAACGAGCGTGAAAGGCCACAATATCGCTCGACAATCTTTTCATGTTTAGAGGGTCTGAAAAGGGATTAAAAGGAGACTCGTTATGTTTTGGGAGTCCGGAGGGTAAGAAAAAGAGTGAAAAAGACCCATGTGAATGAGGCTCAAACTCGTATTCAGGAAAGACTACACGGACTCCCGAGCCTACAATGTTATTAAAAACGACATGGACACCATAATGCAACCAGGAACTACCTAGGGCATCCATGTTTCGGCAAGCTCTACCACCAAGTTGTCACACTTCTAGAGCAGATATGACAGTTCCCTGCCACAACCAAATGGGATAGATCCTACATTATAAGAGCAAAAGGCAACGAGATGCAACAGTCGGGATGAAATCCTACCCTATATGCTCAAGTTGATTTTTGAAAAAAAAAAAATTATGGACCGTGAATATATTTTTTTATTTTTTGAAACTCAATGAAAATTGTCCCAATCCCTGATCAAATCCCTCCCATATAACTCCTGGACCACTCAAAATGGTTTTTGGTATAAAGAAACTGATAAAGGGTCCCAAAAAAGTGACAAAAAGAGCCCAAAAAGTCTATAAATAGAAGCTGGCAGCTCATTATCACCATTGCTGATTTGGAAATTCACTCTGGAGCCAAAAGACCCCCTTTTCCAAAGATCGTGATTCCGGGAGCTACAGTGGACGAAATGAACTTCTGCTTTGACCAAGTAAGTACAAACTCCCTTATCTTGTTATTCAATACTTCATTCATTGTTTTTATTTGAGTTTGGGGGTGGGCGTCGACCTCAAAGAGGTCGGCCCTAGGAAAACGTGGGTTGTCCTGGGACAACCCACGGGTACCTGCGGGCAGAGCCAAGCCTTCCCACGGGTACCCACGACTGTCGCCTCGACAGCCCATGGGTACCCCCCGCGTGATGCAAAAATTGAATTGAACAAGTACTGATGCCCTCCTTTTTGCTTTGTTATGTTGGTAGGATGTATGTTCAGTGGAGGGAGAGGGAGCATGAGGCCGCCAATGAGTTAGTGGCCGTAGATCTGAATGTTATGGCTGTACTGACGCAGTGTGGTTTAGTAAAAAAATATTTGTGTCCGTTTATGCGCGTGCAACCAAGGCTGCTAAATGCCCTGGTTGACTATTGGCACCCTGATGCAGAGGCTTTCATGATAGAGGGGAAATCCTTGGTGCCCACCACCGAGGATATTTACTTTTTGACTGGCCTCTCGAAGAGAGGAGAACCAGTCAACTTTCAGACTTTTCCTGCGGGGCCAAGCAAAGTCTCGTAGTTGATAGAGGAATATTGCGAGGCTGGGAATAATCAGAGGACTTCCTCGATACCTGTTAGTAGTATTACTAGCCTCTCCCTTCAGACTATCTTATCTCTCATTAGGCAAATTACCGGCTCTACAGCCATGCATCAGGCTTCGCGCGCACAGATGAACTGTGCAATCCAGTGCATGAATGCACAAATTTTTTATTGGAGTACCACACTACTAGCAAGCATGACAGGTCAGTTGACAGCTTGCAGACAGAAGACACACAGGAACTTTGAGTTTGGGACCATCCTGTGTTCATTTTTCTTTGAGAGAGTTCCATGTTTCAGTCCTCGGCTGACAGTATGAGGACATCTGGCCACTTTCTCCGCAGTGTGCAGATGGGCAGCGTTGCTACCGCGAAAGGGTGGTGGAAGGACCATAGAGGCCTTCAATGACGACTTTTTTTCCTGGCTTTCACGACATATCCCAGCTATTAAGGATTACCCATACACGGGGATTGACTTCTCCAGAGATCCAGCGATACCGTTGCCTCCTGGTGAGGAGTGAGGGGAGATGGGTAAGTCTCCACCTATCTATTTTTTTTGTTGGCATATGTAATTTTTATGTCTTTTTGATATATATATATATATATATATATCATGTTTTTGTATAACAGAGTTTTTTGATGGGTGAACACTGTATTGCGTGCAGATGTGGGACCTGTGCGACCTGCCGATTATGCACGGAACAAGCGCCGCCCACAGCCAGAGGCTGCAGCTGCCGCCGCCGGAGGAGCAGCAGTGGCAGGGAACCTCCCAGTAGGAGAGGCCGAGAGGGTTCTTAGGCAGATTGAGCGGAACTTCATTGCGCTCACTCGCACAGTTCCCATGGCAGAGATAGAGGACTTGCCGCCCTCCTTGTAGACTCATATTGTGGGGGTACCTCGGACATGGGTCTGATTGTTTAGGCGTTTGGGTCAGGCTGTATTTGAGTATAACAAGGCCCATAGGCCCTGAACATACTTTTAGACTTTTATGTACCATGAGCACTGATATGTATATATATTTTTGAGGGCATAAGCCCCAGTGACTCGTTATGGTTCCCACTTTTTGAGGCGCTTGCGCCCATCTATGTACTCTGAGGATTTTATGATGTTTATATATGGTTTTTATCTCATTTTTGTGTCTTATGGATTATGTGTACAACAATGTATTTACATGTGTATGATCATGATCTTTTTATGTGTGAGCAAGATGCCAATCTAAGATGTGATTAGCTAGAGTATCTGTGATTTGATTTAGACTCCTAGGAACATGAAAATACGTAATATAATCAAAGTTGCATTCCAAGAGACGTACCCTAAGGAATCGTCGGTGTAAAGTTGGGTCATGCACCCGGTATATTCTGTTTAGCTGCGACACAACCAGTTGAGCGTCTAGATAGACCCGGAGACAAGAGATACCCAATGACAATGCATCACGAAGAAAATCAATAACTGCGCTATACTCGACAACATTATTTGTGGTGTCACCTAAGCATATACCTCTGGAAGATAACAACTGACCCTGCGGTGTAAAGATTACCCAAGCTGCGAAGGCAAGCCTTCGCGTATGTCAACTAGCACCGTCTGCATACCCAACGAACACTTCGGACTCACTTGACATCTGCCATATTGAAGAAATATAACATTAATGACACGTCCATAACACGTTTTAAAAGAAACGTAAAAAAGTCATTGCTCAAAGACTATACATATGTTACAAAAAGTTACCCATAGTGACCGTTCTATGAGTAATACTTCTTGAGGTAGAGCCCATTTCTAGGCTCCGCCAAAGCATTCCCTTCAAAATCGACCAAACGATAAGCACCCTTTTTTAAAACCTCCTTAATAATGAAGGGTCCGAACCACATGGGTTTAAACTTTCCTGCCCCCAGGGGGTCCTTATCTTGGTCATAGACCAGGACAAGGTCGCCCTCAGAGAAAACCTGAGGACGAACAGACCTATCATATTGACACTTGACCTTATGTTTATGAGCCTCGTTGGCCAAGGCCGCATCACGACATTGTTCATCAAGCTGCTCAAGGTGTACTAATCGTTCTTCAAGAGGAGAAGTGTCTGGAAATAACTGTACTGCAAATGTCAGAGATGGAATTTGACATTCGATGGGCAAGACTGCCTCCAGCCCGTAAATGAGTTGGAAAGGTGTGAAACCGGTTGCAGTCTTAACTGAGGTTCGGTAAGCCCATAATGCCGAGTATAACATCAAATGCCAATTTGACTTGGCTGAGTTGATAGTTTGTTGTAGAATCGTCTTAAGAGTTTTGTTTACAGCTTCCACCTGCCCATTGGCTTGGGGGTAGTAAGGTGATGAATGTTCTTTCCGTAATGCAAGATTTGATGTTAACTCAGACAACATTTGGTTCTGAAAGTGACTGCCATGGTCAGTGACAATCTCTCTCGGGATGCCGAACCATGCTATAATCTGGTTAAATAAGAAGAGAGTTGCAGTCTCTCCATCATCTTTGAATGTCGGCATAGCTTGGGCGCACTTAGTGAAGTAGTCGACAACTACAATGATATAGCGGCGCCCACTTGCTAATGGGGGGTTGCACGTAGTGTAATCAATCCCCCACTCGGTGAAGGGACCAACTGTGACGACATGAAACATGGGAGCTGGATGTGCCCTTATCTTCCATGAGAAGACTTGGCACGGATGGCACTTCTTGACCGACTTGACACAATCTTTGATAAGTGTGGGCCAAAAGTAACCTGCTCGTAAAATCTTTTGGGTTGTCACCAACCCAGATAAGTGACTACCACAAGCTCCTGTATGACAATTGTTGAGCAATATGACGGCCTCCTCATGAGTGAGACATCGACGCAAGATGCAGTGTACGCCTCTCCGATACAATGTATCATTGAGTATGAGATAGTTATTGCCCTGATGGCATATCCGCTGACGCTCATCACGAGAAGCAGAGGTGGGGCACTTCAAAGTCTGGAGATACATCAGTATATGTCCGTACCAGGGGTCTGAAGATTCAATCAAAAACATATCCCCCCGGATAGGTGATTCCTCAGGCACAACGTCACCTGACTCAACCGGAAGCTCCGAAATAAGTTATGTAAAGACCAGTGACTTTTTGAATTTGGCTGAAACGAAGTCTAAGTCAAATTCTTGGAGGATTACCATCCATCTACTGATTTTTCCGCCGATAATGTGTCCTGTCAACATGTACTGGAATGGATTCACGACGGCAATGACGGTGGTCTTACGAAACAAAAGATAGTGACGGAACCATTGAACAGCATGAACTGCAGCCAACGCAAGTTTTTTGAGATGGGTATAATTAAGTTTCGATCCTACGAGGCCTCGGATCAGGTAATAGATCACATATTCATAAAACAAATCATCCTCCTGAACTAAAACCATGCCTATGGTTGACTCTGCGGCAACCAGATATAATAAGAAGTCTTTGTTATAATTAGGTGGCCGTAGCAGAGGTGCGGTAGTGAGGGCATGTTTCAATGCGTCGAAAGAGTGTTGCGCTACTTCGTCCTAGAAAAAGGGAACATCTTTCTTCAGTAAACGCATGAAGCCCTTGGTGATTTCGGCATAGTTGGCGATGAAGCGTCGTAAGAAGTTCGCCTTGCCTTGAAGACTTTGAAGTTGTAAGATTGTGCGTGGGGGAGGCAACTGGACTATTGCCTCCACCTTAAAAAGATCCACCAAGATCCCTGTTGTTGAAATGATGAAACCTAACAAACGTCCTGACGTGACGCAAAAGCTGCACTTGTTGGGATTCAAGCGAATCCTGAAGTAGCGACAGCGTTCAAATATTAGTCTGAGGTGTCTAGGATGATCTTTTCGCTTGCAAGAGCGTAATGCTAAATCATCTAGATAGGCCTCGACTATGTGTTTGAGGTCGTGAAACACAAAATACATGGCCCGCTGGAAAGTGGCTCCAACATTCTTGAGACAAAAAGGCATCTTTCGATAGGCGAATGTACCCCATGGACAAATTAATGCCGTTTTGTGTTGGTATTCAGGTTTGATTTGGATTTGATTATATCCTGAAAAACCATCCATGAACAAAAAGGCTTCACAACCGACGTATTCATCAATGATCTGATCAATGAATGGGGTTGGATAATTATCTTTTGGACATGCCTTATTCAAATCACGGATATCGGTACATACACGAAGTGTGCCTTGTTTTTTATCGACCGGCATGGGGTTTGACACCCACTGAGTCAAATGAATAGGGTAAATGAACCCTGCCTTGAGCAATTTCTCAACCTCGGCCTTGATGGTTGCTGCTTTCCTAGGATTAACTGGACGAAGTTTCTGTTGAATAGGCTTAGCATCAGGATATGTTGTGATTTCATGTTCAACTATTTTTCGGATCGATGCATGGCATTTCCTCATAAGAGCAGGCAAAAACATCGCAGAATTCTTTAAAAAGATCCGTGTAAATCTGAACCTCTTCGGGGGAGCAATCCGCTCCGACGAAGACATTCTCCACAACGCCAGGGTTTCAGGAGATGTTGATAGGTATTGTGGCAAGGATAGTCTCCATATTTACCTCAGCATAAATTTCCTGTGTAGCTAAGAGGTTAATGGGACATAGCTGATCTCCCGTCATGGTGATAGTGAATTCTCCTGCCTCAATTCGGCTTAACTCTGGGAGGAAATATGATCCGTGATGAAGATCTTCCCAAGGTTTGTCTGGACTAGTCATTGCTTCGATTACATCTTCATCAGAAGGCAAGACTAAGTCTAACGAATCGGTATTGGTGAGAGAACCCAGAGCCCAGATAGGCTCAAGAGGTGGATCCAACTCTTGTGCGGGAGTCGGATCAGGAGTAGCTGAATCTTGTTGGACTAAAGAGTACACTACTTTAGCGGTCGACAAGGGCATGGACATGCCAGCGTGCCCCGTCTCATCCATCGTGGCTGATGGGGAAAGAAGAATCCACGGATCCTGAAAGTAAGTCATGCAGAACGACGAAAAATGAAAAACCTCTGCCTTGTGGTGAGTCGATATAAACTTGACATCACCATGAGAAGGTGGGTAATCGAAAGTACCCATCAAAGATGGGCACAAAACAACTCCTACATTAACGACACCGGCTTGAGGATTATCGATCATGGGAACCGTGGATGCCCCCAAGGCTGGGTCAGGCCTAGAGAAGGACAATTGATCTATGGTCACTATCCAGCCTTCGTGTGGAAACAAAAAGACTCGGAAAACTGTAGAAACCATCGCCTACATAGCATAAGTCCAACTACGACCTAACAAGAGATTATAGTCGAGGGGGGCATTGACTACCTCTACTTCAACGCACACGGTCTTTCCTCCCAACTGCACAGGGAAAGAAGGAATGATTCCATGCGGTCGGAAAGAATGACCATCGAACGCAGTGAGGAGAGTGGGTGAAGGAGACAAATCAGGCTGACCAATGGCTTTCCAGCATGCTAACGACATAACGCAAGTCGAAGCACCCTTGTCGACCACTGTGTGGAAAATATTCCGTGTAAAATTTTTCGTGAGATGAGCCACTACTATCTGAAACGCGACGTGGTAAGGCGGACGAGGTTTCAAGTCAGTCATATCTAACATAATGGTACCTGGGTTATAAGTCTCAGTAGAGCCTAAAGTAGTCAACAAGGCTTTCCTCTGAGTAGGGAAACTTTGGAGGACCTCCAAAGCGGACATAGCATAAGGGGTTTGGGATAAATCTTCCACCACAGAATAATTCTGGGCGGCCCTTGCGTTTGGATTGTGAGAAGATTTCTTAAATGCACCCTTTGGGATGCATGTCATTGTTTCACCCAACGTCCTCTCGATCTGTAAAGGAAGAGATGGGATCTCGGCTTCTTTGCCCTTCTCATAGGTGCTTGGTTTACTATAGTCGTGTGCTCTAGTAGTTATTAAAGCATCACCCCTAACCATGTATACGTTCATGGATGAGGAATTGTTAGGAGGAGGGTAGGTTTCTGAACTGCCCCCTTCTGCACTTGCAGAGGCTTGAGTTAAATTCTTCCCATGCTGAAAGGGATTAGTCAACACAGCTTGTTGTTGCTGTGTGACAAACTTCTGGGCCTCTGCAAGTCGAGGACATAGATGGGTCGGGTGGTCTTCCGCACACAAGTTGTACGGATACCTCGCCTTCCTCTTTTCCATTGTGCCCTCGCCAACATTATCAGTGGGTTTTTTCTCCCCCTTACCCTTCCTTCGTTGTTTTTTCTTCCCTTCAGGCTGTTGGTTGGCCTTTGGGGTAGTCGTCTGCACGAAGTGTACTTCTGACGTTTGGGTAGGAGGAGCAGCCAAAGCAGTAGTCTGGCTGGCCGCTGAGTGTTGTATGGATAATTGTTGCAATTGTTTTCTCAATTGCTCAGCGGGCTTGGTTTGGGCTGAACCAACAATACCATCGGCATGTGGTCCGACTCTCTGTCTATTTTTATCCAGAATTGATTGTGGAGCATCTGGCAGGATGTTGTATAATAAACCAGACTGAGAATAGATAAGCTCAAACTGTTGAGCCCTCATGATGGCATCTTCCTCGGAGAAAACTCCAGAAGTTGCGACGTCTTTGGATAATTGAGGAACTAAACACTTAAGGAACCACTCAAGCATGAATGCTGGTGGAACTGGAACTTTGATTAGACTCTTTCGGCGTCACCACTCCAGATATGGTCAGAGATATGGTCCATTGTCGTCTGTTCAAAATTAGCAAGCAGCTCGGTGCCCGCGTCGTATCTCATAGGTAACTGCAAATGGTTAAGGAAGGCCATAGCCAGTTCGCCAAAAGAAGAATATCGTGAACGATCAAGCTCTATGTACCATTTCACGGCACTCCCAATAAGAGTGCGTTGAAACAATCGCAATTGGACATAGTCATCTTTCAGTGAGTTAGATGAACACCAAAGATGGAAAGTAGTCACGTGATCACCTGGATCTTCGTTAGGCTTGGCCTCGAACTTTGGAATGTCCGAAGGCAACTTCGTCGGCATAGGAGGCCAACGCGGATCGTGACAGATAGGATCATTTAACAACCGTGTCAAATATGGCAAGTGTAACGTCACCAAGAATGGTAGTTTGGGTTGCTGCTAATAGCCTGGAAAAAAGGGTCCTGGAGTTTGACTGGCACCAGGTTGCCAGGAAAAGTTTGGCTACTGGCCCAAATTCTGGTAGAAACCATGGCCCTGACCAGCGTAAGGATTTTGCATATGCAGAGACATCATCGGTTGATTCCCCATGAAGGACATAGGATATTGGGCATTCATCATGTTTGACGGACTTTGGGAAGGATTACCCCATGCCGGTCCTGATGGGAGAGGCATAGAAGTATGTCTGGGGTTCCATTGACTGTGGAAAGAATTACCCCAGAACGACATTCCATAGGAAGGAACGGATCCTTGTCCTCAGTTCCAAGGTCCTGGTATATGTGCCTCCGGCGCAGGAATAGTACCCTGTGCCGGAGTAGACTGTCCAAAATTGGGTGTGCCCCCAGATGGGAAAGCAGTGGATGCGAGAGTGTTGTTACCAAACATCCATTTCCAAACAAACGGTGACGAACCTACCAACAGAGTTTGCGCAGGTGTTCCTTGACTCCCGGCTCCAAATGAACTCGTGTGTGCTGGCTGCCCGACGGACTACTGATGCAGACCACCAAGCGAAGGGGACGAAGGAGAGATATGACCTCCAGCATAAGGAAAAGCATTAAAAAGGATAGGAATACTCCCAATTTGACCGTGTAGAGGAGCATTAGATCTCCCTGCCCCCAGACCCAAAGTCTGTAAAGTGGAGTAAGTGAATGCAGGACTTGTACCCGAACTAGGCATATCGTATGAAAACGAAGGGCCTGTCGCACTAGGTGTAAAAGGAGGTGTGGTTGTCGCGATAGATGGGGACGGTCCACTGTGCGACGTAGTTGCGGTCGAGACCATGGTGGCCTGGACTGACGGTGACAAGTTAGGAGATGATTCTCTTGTGGTAGCAACGGTGATGGGAATGGAATAATTCCCAGAGGAAGTAATAGCGTTTGTTGCCATAGCTGTGTGAGGCACTGACAGGCATTCGTAAAATTGAATTGGCACAATAACTTGCAGCCAAGTATCAGTGTTTGGGGTTTCGAACGAACCAAGATTGGCGGTTGAATCCTCTGGGAGTTGTTTGGGTTCAATGGTTGGTAACCCGGTTGCTTCGAAAGACCCTTGTTGATCTAGCCTTCGCCTCAATGGTGGCGGGCGTGGCTCCAGTATAACCGGCGGCAGGCCTAGAAGCCTTCGTGACCGGCGGAGCTCTAAATCCTCCACTGTGTGAGAATATCCATGACATGCTAAGGTATTCTACACATCCAAACAGTAACACACACTAAAAAGATGCCCCTAAGAGATAAATCAAGCAAACACTAAACTAGTTGGAAGAACAGTTACAACAACCAACACTAGAGCAAGTGCAACTCGAAAACGGAAGCACCCTCTGGGTATACTCTGCAAAGCATGGCCTGATGTCTGTCCTAGGTACTGTGGTATACCCCCGCAGTCACCTGTGTATGTCCCTAGAAAAGATTGGCAACTAGTTTGCCAGCACGCGAACAGTCACCAGGCGGGTACAGTCGATAGTCGGGTAGACCACAATGAGTAGGGTATCAAGCCCGAAACTTGTCAAGGGTATCGAGAGAAAATGGTCCGAAAGACAACTGAGGACCTCGAACAGATTCGAGACCCACAAAGCCCCGTGGCAAATGAAAACGACGGAATCCCTTAACAAATCCTCGATATGTGTTCTCCACTATGCTCAGTCCAGCTTTGGAGGGGTTATCTCCACTACCTTTCCTTATGCGACCTCGTGTTTAGCCCCTGTGTTAGAAGGGGGTCCCGGATAACTTTCATGCAACTGGACTTCTACACTCCCTATTGACAGACTCCAATGTTTGGTTTGAGTGGCCTTGGAGAATTTACTCTCCAACCTATCCCAAGGCCCTAGTCCTGAGCTAGTGTATGAACCCTACAAACAAAAGAGTCTAATAGATTTTAACTTAGCGTTTCTTTTAATGGGATTTTTTACGTCACAAGGTATGAAGGTGGAACTTATGGTGTGTAAAGACTCAAAGAAAAAAGAATAAGAAATGCTTGAAAACAAAAACTTTTACAAAAAATGCAAAAGCCAACAACTTTTCACTAACAAAGACTTCTTTTTCGTTTCAACTTTTCTTAAGATTTCATGCAGCAAACATAAAGGAATTTCACTCAATCTGTGAGCTACTTATGCTCTAAATGAACCGCAAAAACTTATGAAAAAAGACTTCTTCCTAGCTATTGATGCGGCAACACAATCTTCAAACAAAGAAGCAAATGAAAAAAAAGAACTTTTTTTTTTTTTATTTCAGTGCTAAATGAAGCAACAAAGGGAAAATGCCGACAAGCACAAAACCAAGAAAACAAAATAAAATTCTAGCTTAAAGCACAGATCACAAAGAACCAGAGCAAGGACGCACAATGGCAATCAAGAAAGCGCCGACTCTTATGCTTGTCTAAAAACCATAAAATAAAATCTTTTTCTTTTTATCTTTTCTATCAACAATCAACTAAGAAAAAACCAGGCTAAGGATGAGAAGCCCTAACCTACTGACTGTGCGGCCCTAGAATCAAACCCTTGAGAGGCACACTTCTCACCATAGGAGGGGATGACTGCCCCACCCAGGCTAAAAAGCAACCGGTCAAGCCCGCGACTGTCACTGAAACAACACGCGTGCAAACGCGTGCTGAGCTATAACAGCGCGCGGGTACCTGTGGGTAGGACTTGCACAGGCTGCGGGTCTATATAAATGCTAAGACAAAACAGAACACAGGTAGCCCAGACCTGAAAAGGCCTCTGGTATTGACAACCAGGGTCTCTTAAAGGCTTGGATGCTTCTTCTTAACAGAAAAGAAAAATAATTGCAAAAATAAAAAACGCAACAAAACAGACTGAGACAAGACCGTAAACTAGCAAGACCCAGACAGGATCCAGAAAGCCCCCTAAGAATGTGAAATTCTGACAGGGAAGAGGAGACTACCTCTCAAGCTCTCTGAGCCCTACACGCTACTGCAACCACTACAACAGGCGTTCAAACGCGGGCTATAGAAGGTTAGGGCACGGGTTACACGGGTGGAGGCCTTCTGCAGGCCGCGTGTACCTCTGTGTGTCTCGATAATAAATTTCAAGCACAGTCAAGGAAAAACTGGTATAGAGAACTAGGTTCCCTGCTAGCTCTGACCTAATAGAAAACAAAGAAACAAAGAAACAAAGAATATAATCCTTTAAACTACCCAAAAAACTCTACCAAATCCGGAAACCCTAAGAGTAAATTCCCTAGTGGAGTCGCCAATTCTGTTGTTGGGAAATAATACCCTACGGACTAACAAGCTAGGGCTTAAACTTGCATGCAGATCATGACCCTTAAGAAATCACTTTTAACTTACCACCCCAAACCTAAAACCCTTTTTCACATGCAAACATGGAAAGAACCTACTAACCTTTTTACTGATGTTTGGAGTAGATCCTCCGTTGCGCTTTAACCTCTTGCTTCTGCTGCTCCTTCCAAAGACAATCCTACAATCAAGGAAAAACACTACGCATGCATGCTATTTTTCTACTAGAGGGTTAGAGATTAAGCATAAATCGAATAAAACATATAAAACTCATGCATTGGGACGGGAAAAGTATTATTTTATTAATCTCAAGATGAATCAACTTACAATAATGATAGAGATCGGCCACCTCTCCTTGATCCTGATCCTGGGCTCCTCCTCTTCTTTGTCCTCCAACTACTTTGCTTTAATTCTCCTTAAGCTTGAGGAAAGGCTAAAGGGTTGGGACAAATGGATTCAACAATTGGGCAGAGTTTCTTTGCTATGATTTTCCTCTTCCAAATAGTACCCCTACCCCTTCTTTTATAGGCTAGAAGGAGCTAGGGTTTTGGACGAACTCTCGGCCATGCATGGCTGGGAGTTTCAGTTAACTGACCCAAATCTTTTTGTCCCGTCGGCAACTTTCCTGTTTTTGTGCTTTGTTAGGTAAACGCGGGCTGTAGTGGGCCAACCAGCGTTCCAATGCATGCAGTAGTAGGCATGCCAGCATTCCAACGCATGCAGTAGTAGGTTAGGGCACGTGCCACTTGTTTCAAGAGGGTTTTCCAGAGCTTATTCAGCATGGCTTTGGCAAGGAAGAGATATGAGTTGGCCTGATGCCAGGTAAGCATGTGTGGTGCAATTTAGGGTTATAACACTAACAAATAGATTGATAAGAATGAATTGAAGGCACAAAGAGAGAAGAAAATTAGAATTTCAAATGATGGGAGGAATCGGAAATGAAAGCGAACGGAAGAGTGGTGAAAGGAAATATGCCCAAGAAGGAAAAGAATGGAAATCACGGGTAATTTATCTTGAGGATTAACCTACCAGAATGCATAATAAAATAAACAAACTAAAATAATGTAAAAATGAAATTCAATAACACACCAATCATAACAAAATTGCATAAAATTATAAAACATGGACATCACTTGAGCTGAGGGGCCCTTCCCAACCATGGGAAACGTGCCTGGAGAGCTAGCTCAGATCAAAAATATACACAACGATAATTAATTATTTATTGATTAACGATCAAGCTTCAGTATCATAATAATACAACACCAATGTTTTATATCTCTCCTCCTAGTACAGAACATAGATATTTATATAAAAATCCCCCATAACTACTGAACTGGAACAATAAAAAAAATGTTAACACAACGAGCAAATCTAACTGGTATTGATACTACATGACTACTTTAGAAGAAGTTAAAACAATCATATCAGGTTTGATTTCATATTCTATTCATGCAGCCTTCCAATTGATCTAAACCATAATTTGTTCAATAACTTGAAAACGTGTCGCATCATAAATATGGGTGTAATTCAAGTAGATTCGTGATGAACAACCACTCATAAATTTCAAAGTATTTGTTTGTTTGCAAAACAGTCTTCATGATGACCAAATTATCATGCTAGAAACAAAACCCATGTTCTCAATTCTTTAGATTTGTCTTTATTTGCACGAAAAATTGAGGGAGAAGTTGATTGTCTATAACTTTTATTAATTTTGGCTGAATTCTTTCCCCTGGGCTAGAGGTCCACAAGTGTGACCTATGTGAATTTTGACCCATGCGTCCTCATGCATATGTTGCTACGGAGAAAACCCATCTCCCTTATTTTCCCTAGAGACGTGTGAATATGCCAAACAATGATGGGAACCATAATGGCAATGTTGGTGTGGGAATGTTGAATTGCAATAATGGTACAAGAATTCTAATCATATTGATACAAGAATCACACTTCATAAACCATCTTCATTAAACCATGATATAATCATCTTTTAATCACTAAAAACATAGAAAACAATACATATTAACCACACTAAATGTATAATTGTGAATGATGATAGATAATTGTGGTGTATGGTGTAATACGACGTATACAAATGGTGAAATGTGGGAGAAGGTGTAATGATGAATGTATTTGTACAACGGAAAATATGACAAAATTGGAGCCCAACAATTATCATGTTAAGTTCTCTGCAAATGTGGGCCATATTTCTTATCTTGTCCAATGATGTGTCTTATCATGATCATGCTATGATGGAGATGTTGTCTTTTAAAATCTCTTACTTTTATGGTTTACAGTCTGGTATCATATTGTAAATATCCATTTTTTGAACAAGATTTTTCATTTTTTAGGCATTCTCTGGACTAGAATATCATTTTCTAAAATCTTAAGTCTTATATATATATATATATATATTGTAAATTGTAATATATTGAAAGAGCGGTTCTACCTCTATAAAAACACATATTACATTCTAAGTGAATTTTGAAATAAATTTCCATTTTTTGGAAAATTCGGATCTGGAAATTATTTTCCATTTATGGCAAATCCGAATTTGGAATTTTGATTGTTGTAATTAATTATTTGATGACTGTTGGGAAAATAGTTGACTTTCCCAACTGTCCTCTTTTATTGGACACATGTGTAAGACAAACTTTTAATAAATTAAATGCTAAAATACAAATGGAAGAACAAGGTTAAAAATAGTTGACCATGACTCCATGAGTGGGGAACAGGTTTGAGTTATGAATTTCCCAAGGAGGGAAGGAAAGACCTAGGCACAAGGATTCATATAAAAGCAACATATGGAGGAGGAAGTAAGTTGCTTAGTATGTTGGGCGAAAAGAAACTATTTTGTTGTTATGAGCACTGTTAGTGTGAGGTAAAGGATTTTCGTATCCATGGATGGTGACTATAGGTAAGGAGGATCATTCGGTTTCCATTGTGGACTCATGGTCAGGCTAGGGGGTAAGCACGACAAGTGAACTTGGTTGTTATGTTCTATATTTGGGTGGAACATGGCTATTCCATTTGTATTCCAACATCAGGTTTTAGATATGTATCTCAACTTGTATTCTTTGTCAATGTTATATTTATGGTTATCATTTGTTAGGAATATGATGGACTATGTATACATAAGTGAAATAAATTCTTAAGGGACTGTATGATCATGTTTCCTATGCATTATCATAGTTAAATAATACTGGAAATATAGGTTGTTTGAGATATGATGGTGGTATATATATATATATATATATATATATATATATATATATATATATATATATATATATATATATATATATATATATATATATATATATGCTCATACATAAATAAATGGTAGAACTATTGTTATGTTCCTACTGACCATTGGATTATATATATTTTGAATTGCTATTCAAATCTGTACATAACGATGACTGTAGAGAAACAGTGCAATAAGGAATAAACTTAAAAGGGTGCTTATCAATTTGATAACATGTAAAAATAGATAAAAGGATAATAGTCTGAATATATCCTTTATATTATCTATTACCACAAAAAGATAGTGATTCAGTAGACTACAAAGTGTATTGAAAAAATAATTGTCATATTCAAATGAATCTTGTTCAAAATTTACATTTATAGTACCACATATCAAGAATTCCACATCCTTCTATATTGTAAACAAAACCCTAGGAAATTCTCTACAAAATTCTATATGTAGATGACGATTAATGTGCGCATAGATTGGTCAAGGATGGACATGGAACTCGAATACCTTTCGAAGTAAGATGCTTCCTTCACCTGATTACACCAACTTGCATCACTTGCAAAGGAAGTAAAATGAGGGTTTAGTAACTGTGCTAGCATTTTAATTTTGTGGAAATCAAACAGTAGAATAAGACAAGGAAAAACTTAGCTTGAGTTCTAAATTAGATCAACGGTTAGCGTTAACTTCGGCCTTCAGCGCTTTGGGTGATTTCTGATGTTAGAAATTGGTTTTCCCTAAAGTACATACTCTCGAAGTGATGTAACATGTTGGCATCACTGTTGACTTGGAATTGGTCGAGTGACTGCCACATGTCACTTAGATTCATGACTTACACATACCTGAAATGCCAATTTCATCTTGACACTTGTCATCATTTGATTATGCCACATGTCCTTGCTGATGCGGTGTGCTAATGTATATCTCTTGTCGTGGCACATATCCTCCCCTAGATCTAACGACTATGATTAGTTCTAGATCAATGGTCTAGATTCATTTCAACCTTAGGGAATTTGGGTGATCCATTCCCAATTCTCAATTCTCTCACAGTGAGATTCCCCGAATAAAACTTGAGAAACTTGAATTCATCTAACGGTTCATCTTTCACACAAAAATCTCTGGGTGCTGGCACAAGGTAGTTAAACTTGGTGAATAAGTTAGCTAGATCAGGGATGCATTAACTTTGATCATGATCTATCAAGATCAATGGCCAGGAGGCATTGTGGAGATCGAAGTTGCGTGGTAGATAATTCTATAGGGCCTTCCTACAATCCAAACCATAGTTTCCTAGAATGGCTACGTGTCAGCACAGGGACAATTTCATAACAATCGACGGATTACTCCAAAAATGCCAAGCCATGTCCTCGCAGTTTGAAAAGTACTAAATTTGATGTGATGTTTACAGTATTTTTTAGTTCAAGAACGAAGATTGTGGGCCCTATTGGATGTGTGGTGCAGTTACGTTGAGTCGAGAACTCCCAGAGGCCGGAGTTAATATCGACCATTGATCGGGAGAATGTATGTGGAAACCAATACCACAGTCCGGAGACTGGGTACTCCAGAAGGTTGGAGAGTTTGGACAGCCCAGAACTTCTGAATCCCAAGTTCTGCAATAAATCCCAACCGTCAGTTGTAGGGGAAGTTGTGGACCATTGATCCACCCCACTTCGTGAAGTTCTCCAATTTGGTGTTTGGGAGAAATAAGGCACAAAGTAGCAAGAGATTCCAAAGCCAAAGTTCCAGAGCCATGAAGCTCTCAAGAATCTAGATAAGAACCTATCCAATAGCACTTGGTCATAACCAGTGGTCACATGCAATTGAGGGATGAAGAAAAAGGGCTATTTTCCAAAAACTATGTTAAAGAAATGAAAAGGGGTTAGGAAGGAAGCCCGTGGGTTTCGTCTGGTTTGAACCTACATCAAAAGAGGTACTAAAGAACTGGGAACTTTTTGATAGGTTCTAGCAAAGAGATAAGAGTCATTATCTCAGAGAAAAGAGATCAACTGCACAAGGAATGCATCAAATAAAAAGAACAAGTTTTAAAGGATCATAGATTTCTACTCAAAGCTTAGAATTGACCAAGGAAGCGGCCATTGGAAATATCTCAGAAAGAGGATTCCAAGTATTCATCCATATTTGAGGATTGAAAAGCTTAGATCACAAGAATTCAAAGAGGATATTTTTGGTGGCCATAAAAGGAAAATTTGTGCATATAATACCAAAATGGTATATCGTGGTTCTAGCTAACAAAAATTGTTGTATGTTCGTTTTTAGATGTAATGGTTATATTTAAAACAAAAAAAAAATCTATAGAAATTTGGGGTACATTACATATGGTATCAGAGATGAAGGTTACAACACTTGGACCTCAGAGCAAGGCCAAAATTATTTTAATTCTTTTATTTATGTTGAAGAAAAACTAACAAATATGTTTATTGTTACAAACAAGAAAGTTATTGGTTTGTTGTGATAATGTCAACACAAAAGTAAGAAGAAATCAGACCCGAGGAGAACCCAAATCAAGAACTTCCTAAAGAACCATAACATAGCAGTGAAGGAAGTTCAACCACCCAGGTTTTGGAAACAATGAAGAACCTCATCTTGTAATTACAAGTGTTTAAAGGAGATAACGAAAAGCTAAAAAAGGCACCAGAAGACCAATTAGAAATAAATGAAATGTTGCTAAGAAGTATAGTAACCAAGAGGATCCCAAAGAACAATGACAAAGAGGAAGAAGTCAACAAAAGGTCCTCTAAAAACTTTGGTCATGAAAAAAAAATGATTATAGTTCTTCCGAAGAAACACACATGACAGGAAACAAAATAGCTACGAGAAGAAAAAAAAAACATGTAGATCACCTGGAAGGTGAATTCAATAAAATAAAACTGTCCACCTTTGACGGAGAATCAAAGACAGGTGAAGAGGCTGAAGCATGGCTACTAGATATAAATAAATACTTCCATATTTACAACTACTATAGTAATATGAAAGTGAGAATGGCTATTTACAACTTGAAGGGAAAAGTAGGTATCTGGTGTCAAGACCTTAAACTAGCTAAGGGATTGAAGGAAAAACAAATGGAATGGTCAGATTTTAAGAAATATTTCAAGAAGCAATATTTGTTAGAAAGCTATTATGAAAGAAATACTACATAATTCTATGAGCTAAGACTCAGACAAATGACCATGGACGATCTAATAAATAAATTTCTAGAACTATTGAGATGTGTACCATACATCAAGGAAGACAAAGTAAAAATACAACGATTCTTAATTTGTCTACCACAGTCATACAAAGACATAATTGAATTTGACAATATGAATTCTTTAAATGAAGTGTTTAGAAAGGCTCAGATGTGCTATGATCGGTACAAACAAAGGTCTAAAACTCCCAAGGCATGGAAGGAAAAGAAACATGACATAATGAATCAATGAAAGAAAGGGTTCCATCTAACCCCTTTCCATAATATGGAAAAAAGTTTTCAAAAGAAGGACTATCATTCAAACACCAAGAGCACTCAAGGGGGCGGTAGGCCAGTTAACCTGGGAGTCAAGAAAGTTGGGGACAACCCCAGAGAACCATTGAAGTGTTGGGAGTGTGGAGAACCTCACTTGAGGAGAAAGTGTCCATGCTTAATTTCCATGACAATAAATTTAGTCCATAATCTGCAATAAGCTTCGACAATAGGAGATATGGGCAGAGGCGTGCAAAAAATTAATGCAGCTATGGATGGCAGGCAAGTTGATCATCGATCCACTATCGTGGAGGTTGAAGGTAAAATTCATGATAACCACATTTCCATATTAATTGACCGAGGAGCTAGTCTGAGTTATGTCACTCTTGGTTTAGTTGAATGAAACAAGCTCAAGAAAGTAAAGCATGCTAAATCCTGGTTAGTACAGTTAACAATAGGGACCAAGAGAAAGGTAACATATTTTATTCCTGAATGTGAACTCAGCATAGATGGTCAAAGTACAAAGTTAGATCTAAACATTTTACCTTTGGGATCTTATGATTAAATCATTAGAATGGACTGGTTAGAGAAACATAAAGTAATATTAAACTATTACGAAAAGTCACTTATTTACAAAGACGAAAACAACACAGTTAGGATGATATAAGGGATCAGAAAACCAATTTCAATTAGGCAGATATCATCCATGCAGTTTAAGAAAGGTATGAACAAAGGTTTCCAAGTTTATGTTGTTCTGGTAACTAATCTGTTAGAAAAGGAAAAGAAACCCAGTTTAGAGGACTTCACAGTCCTACATGGGTTTAGGGATGTATTTGTGGACGAAATACCAGAACTACCTCCAAGAAGAGAGATAGATTTCTCTATCGATCTACTACCTGGATCTACCCTGATATCTAAGGTTCCTTATAGAATGAGTCTACCCGAATTAATTGAACTAAAAAATCAGACACAGGAACTGTTAGATAAAGAATATATTAGACCAAGTGTCTCACGTTGGGGAGCATCGGTTCTCTTCATTAAAAATAAAGATGGGACCTTGAGACAATGCATTGACTATCGACAACTAAATAAGATGACGATCAAGAATAAGTATCCTTTACCCATAATTGATGACTTGTTTGACCAAGTTGGAGGAGAAAGGATCTTCTCTAAGTTAGATTTAAGGTCTGGTTATCACCAAGTCAGAAAAAAAGACAAAGACATAAATAAAACAACATTTAGAACACGTTATAGACACTATGAGTTTGTCATAATTTTGTTCGATCTTACTAATGCACCAGTAACCTTTATGTGTTTGATGAATAGTATATTCAATCCATATCTGAATAAATTTGTGTTGGTGTTTATCGATGATATTTTATTTTACTAAAAAACGGAAGAAGAACATGAAGAACATCTAGAAATAGTATTGCAGACGTTAAGGAAACACAAGTTGTATGCGAAGTTTGATAAGTTTGACTTCTACCAAAGAAAGATACAGTACCTAGGACACGTGATATCTGAAGATGGTATTGCAGATGATCTAGAAAAGATAAAATCCATTATGGAATGGCCTATCCCTAATTATGTAGCAGACATTATATCATTCATTGGAGTTACTGGTTATTATCGAATATTTATTGTAGGATTTTCTAAGATCGTGTATCCAATTACATCTTTACAGAAAAAGGGAATATGATTTACTTGGTCAAAAAAGTGTCAGGACAACTTTGATAAATTAAAAGGATTGTTAACTACAACATGTGACATCCCCAAAAATAAAATATTTTTGAAAATTTAAATTTGCTGGAAATTTATTCCATTTTTAGTAAATTCGAATTTGGAAAATTTTTGTCATTTATGGCAATTCCGAATTTTGAATTTGATATTTGTAATAAATTATTATGACTATTGGGAAGAGATCCGATTTGACTCAACTAACTATTTGACAATGACACTTGTATAAAAATAGAATATTTTATATTGATTGAAGGAGGAAAAATGGAATAGTCATGCTAAAATTAGTTGACCATGACTCCATGAGTGGGGAACATGTTGGAACTACCCCTAGGCTAATTTTTAAAAGTGAAAAATCAGTGATTTGGCCATTGGCAGCCCCTGAAAATCAGGGATTTAGAAAGTTGTGAAAATTCACAAGGGAAGGAAAAAAGACCTAGGCAAATTAATAAATAAGCATATGTGAGGAGGCAGGACGCTACCAAGTATGTTGGGAAAGAGACTATTGATTTTTTTTCCTTGCTGTTGTGAACATTGAATGAGTCTGAGGCAAGAGGGATCTACTAAATTGAAGGACATTGTTGAAGAGGAATTTCCAAGTTCGCCCTCATGGACTCATGGTCAGACTAGGTGTGAACCGTGCAAGTGATCTTGGTTGCTCGGTTCTACGGTTGGGAGGAACATGGTTGTTCCCTTTGTATTCCTGCGAGTTTAGTTCAGAGATGCTACTCTAATCCTTATCTGTCTGAATGATTTTATATCTGATGCACTGTACATGTTAAATCTGAACTGAAATGGTTCCCAGTATCTGTTTTAATGATCATATAATTGTTGTAAGTCATTTACTGTATCTAAATTTCAGTATTTTTGTCTTTGTGGGATGCATTAGCTATTGATATACTGAAATCATTAAAGTTGGTATGAATTCAATAACATGGACAAAGGTTGTTCGATTACATGAAATGTACAGTCCACTTTGCTATAGAATAGTTTACAGATCATTTCTGAAATCATCCCCTGGTAACCTCTACTATGGATTTAGAACCTGTATGTAAATATAAAATATTTGATATCCTCATAGAGTAAGAAAACAGATTGTAGGATTTAGTTCTAGAAATGTTTCCTGAAATTAAAACTTTGAGTAGAATCGAATATGTATCAATGAACTTGAACGAACAAATCTACTGCAAGCATAGATTTAATTCTGCAATTTAATTCCTAGACAAAATTATATATATAGTCGAACTTGGATAGAACCAAAATAATGAAGCATATGGGAATGAACATAACCAAGGGATCAAGATTACCCTAAATTTAACGATATAATTATATGAATTGTTATTACCCGAATGAAAGGTTATACATGCTAGTATCCTACTACAGGAAAGCAAATAATGATTTCGTTGATACATTATCAACTTATGACACATCTTATATATGCTGTGAGTGGGCACTATTGTCTATAAAAGGGTAGGGTATCCCAATTTGACTATATCGTGAGGCATGCTGAGAGAAACAAAGAATATTTTTTTGATTTCATGGCTGTAGCATTACTACAACTCGGACAAACAATTGTAAGATTTAGGATATCCTTTAAATTTGCTTCGCAGTTTCCAAAAAACTATTTTAGGAAATTACAGACTAAATGCAATCTATTCTGAAGATGCAATTGATTGAAAGACAAGAATCTACAAAACACAGAAGTCTAGAGATGTGAAACCCTGTTTTTGAACGATCCCCTTTGGGGTAAATTCAAAATAAGAATTGCGTTAACAAGAGACTAATCATACAGACATTAATAAAATCAAGAAATGATGGTTATTGTAACTTACATAGAGATTCCTAAATACATTAAATTACAGAATTAATATACATAACGCCGAGGATAAATTATCCCGAAAGCTTTTTCTTCAAATAGAAAAATAAGATGCCTCCAATACTAAGCTTAACAAATTTAAGATTTCCCCAACAGTAAACTTAAATCTGTTTTCGCCAATTCTAGTATTTGAATATCAGTCATTTCCCTACATCATGCTTGACTGTACATATCTCCTTAAATGGAACTTTAACAAAAATAAATAAATTAGGTTTTAACCCTCATACATCCGACACAGGAAATCAGAGCATGGGAAATGTTACTTTTAACAAGAGAAAGCTACGAACATAATCATGACCTCAATGCTTTGAAATTGAGGAGCTAGTTTGAGAGCCACTATTCGGAACCCGAGTACCTTTTTCATGATGGGTAGGGGCCGGTTCCTGTGCCGTGAAGTGGGCATAAACCCTGCAATTTTCCATCACAAAAAAACATTAGTAAAATACAGAGTAAGACTTTAAACTTAGAATAAAAAGGTAAATTGATAACCACAACTATCCCTGGTGATACTTAACTTAGGAGCTGAAACACAACATCCACCAATTGTCATGCCCTTGTCTTGTAATCAACCTTGCCCAAGGGGAGGATGGTCACTGGAACTTTTGGTGGGTACCCTCACAACAGGTAGAGTCCCACCATTAATACAGAGAATACCATTTATACAAAATTTATCAACTACTTTGAAAATAAAAATAGCAGTGCGAGTTCAAGAGTTAAATCTTTTCATTAAAACCCCTTTTACGAACATAAGCGAAGATTATAAGGGAAAACATCATACAAAAAGTCAATCTAAGTTCTCGTGAAAATTACTCTAACTTAGCAAGAGATAAACTCCCGGTAACCCGCCACCTTACTGCAAATAATATGCATCAGTCACAGAGAAGAAAAAGAGAAATTAAGAGTCAGACTTTACCCTATTTTTCCTTGGAACCTTTACATGTTGTAAGAATAGAATTTTCTAAACTACTCTGAGTTACTTCCAAATACAGTTACTAGTCACAGGGTAAAAAAACAAAAAATAATTCCACGGGAACACAAACAATAGATGCGAGGTATGACTTTAGGTTCATAGAGGTAAAGAGTAGTGACTCTTGGATACAGTGGGAAAACCTCTTCTACAACCGATACCAGAATAGAAAATGCATAGACTTCGAACATAATCATCGGGAGTAAAGGGGGCCTTTAAAATCACAGTAAAGGTTACAGGAAGTAAAGGTTTTTATCTTAACCAAACATTGAACTTTTTCGAATTTAAGATATGATAGTTCCCTTAGAAAACTTACCAGAAAGTCATTTGTTGCCATCAACTTCACCAAATTTTTTCTACAAAGGTGATAACCTTTTCCTGTGGAGGAATACATAATACGGAACCCTCTCCTTCGAAGTCACAAGGGAAAAAGAGGAACCGCCTAAACCTAAGAGGAGACGAGTATTTCTCTTTAAAACACAGAATGTATGAACCATGTGCTAGGGAAAAGTTGGTGCACCAGGATTGGGAAAGACAGGTGGGAGAGTCATCAGGACTAATGTTTAAGAGGACCCTAATTAATTACAGGACATAGCCTTAACTCCTCCTGACAGATACATCCATCTCCCTTATTGCTGAAGATGTGAAGTTAATAGAATTCAATCCGTGACTATCCAGTGAAACTAATCGGTCACTAACCTATTGTCATTTTAGTTATCTTTCTGTTACCCCATCAGGAAGAGGAGGTTTAGTTATTGTAGTCACACAGAGAATTGTGCAGAATTGGTCTGGGTTCCAATCGTTATGGTGGAGACTAAAAGTTTCATAACTAAGATGAAGCCATCAAAGAAAATCACATTGAAACAACTCGTAAACCATCATTAATATCCTTAACCTATTCCTGATACGTACTACATTAAGGATTTGAATTCTGATGTTGACACAACTAGGTAAGAGTACTAGTATTAATTCTTAGGGGTATAAACTTGTATGTGAAATCTAAATAGCCCGATTCTTTTAACAAGTGATCTAAAAACTTGAATCCTAGTATATAGGTGGATACATGTATTGTATTAGTATCTATATAACAACATATGAGTTGGAGAAATATATTTAATCATTTGGAACCTCTCTTACAAGTGTTAAGTTAGTATGGCATAAGGTTATTCAAAGCAAAAATGTAAGTACCCATTATACGATTTGATTAAACGAAGAAACTGGTAAATAATGTACCAAATTTTTTTTTTTTTTTTTTTTATGATAAATTTGAGGTACATTACACAACACCTATCCTAAGGGTAGAAGATCTCGATAAAGATTTTATAGTTTCCATGGATGCAAGCAAAGAAAGCTTGGGAGCGTTCCTAACACAAAATGGACACATCATCTATTACGAATCACGTAAACTAAAAGAACATGAACAGAATTATGTTACACATGATTTGGAATTAGTAGTCGTAGTTCATGCTCTGAAAATGTGGAGACATTATTTAATGGGGATACGGTATATGCTACTAACTGACAACAATGGTGTAAATTTTTTATTCATTCAAGTAGATCTCAATGCAATACAAGTGATATGGCTAGCCTTTTTAGGTGAATTTGATTTTGAAGTAAGACACATCAAAGGCAAAGAAAACAAAGTCGCAGATGCTCTAAGTCGAGGACTAACAGACTTTATGAGATAAGTGTTAGAAAAGCATAAAACGACACCAACAAAGAATAAAATTTGCAAGCTGTTATGATGAAAAGTAGATCAAAACAACAACAAAATTATAAGAAAATGCAGAAAAACTAAACAAAGAAGATCTAATTTTAGATAAAAATGGACTTCCAAGGTTCAAAAATAGGTTGTGCGTGCCTAATTATGTTGATTTAAAATCAACAATTCTTGACGAATTGCACAAAAGGTCGTATTTTGGTCATCCAAGATACGATAAAATGACAACAACCTTAAGAAAATTGTTTTATTGGCCTAACATGAAGACTGAAACAACTCGATATTTATCTAAATGCTTAGACTTTCAACAGGAAGAGATTCAACATCAACATCCAGTCGGTTTGTTACAGACCCTACCTATACCAGAATTGAAGTGGGATAGATTATCTCGTTGGACTTCATCATAGGTTTTCCTAATACTCAAAAGAAAAATGACTCGATTATGGTAGTGATTGATAAAATTAGCAAATCTACACATTTTATACATGTGAAATCTACCTATAAAGCAATTAATATTGCTGAAATTTTTATGAAAGAAAGATTTAGATTGCATGTAATTCCTAAGATGGTGATCTCTGATAGAGATGCCAAATTTACGTCAACATTTTGGAAGGAATTGTTTGCAAGATTGGATACTAATGTGAATTTCAGCACAAGCTACCATCCACAAATGGATGGGAAAACCGAACGAACAAAATCAAATTGTGGAAGACATGTTATGAATGTACATAAGAATGAAGCCAATTAAGTGGGAGGAGTACCTACACTTAGTTGAATTTGTTTACAATAATGGTTATCAGACATCATCCAAGACGAGTCCCTTCAATGCATTATACAGAAGGAAATGCACAACCCTGATTAGCTGGGATAATCAAGTTGACAGGCTTATGATGGGACTAGAAATGCTCCAGGAAATGAAGAAAACGGTAAAAAGGGTACAAAAAAATTTAAAGGCCCAAGACCAACAAACAATCTACGTATATTTAAAAAGGAGATACCATGAATTTCAAATTGGGGACCATGTATATATGAAAGTCAAACCAAGGAGTAGCTCTCTAAAGCTAGGAAATTGTTCAAAGTTGGTGCCCAGGTTTTGTGCCCCCTTCGAGATTTTAGCTCGAATCGGACCTGTGGCGTATCAACTAGCACTTCCTTGAAACTTAAAAGTTCATAATGTTTTTCATGTTTCCTTATTAAAAAAGTATATTCATTATCCTACTCACATCATTGATTCCAACATGGTGCAGATGGAACCAAAAGGCGAGTTCCAAGCTAAACCTCTACACATTCTAGACACGAAAGAAATAATACTACAGAACAGAGCCATCGCCCAGGTAAAAGAACAATGGAAGCACTTTAGCCCTAAGAAGGGCACTTGGGAATTAGAGGAATATTGGCAGAAATCTTATCCAACCCTATTACGAGAGAGGAATGAACACTCAATACAGTGGTGTACTTAAGGGGGAGAGGATTTAATATCCTCAAATTTTAGAATATTAAATTCTAAGTGAACTTTGAAATAAATTTCCGTTTTTGGAAAATTTAGATATGGAAATTATTTGTCATTTATGGAAAATCCAAATTTGGAATTTTGATTGTTGTAATCAATTATCTGATGACTTTTGGGAAAAGATTTGACTTGCCAACTGTTCTCTTTTATTTGACACATGTGTAAGACAAAATTTTAATAAATTAAATGATGGAAGACAAATGGAACAACCAGGTTAAAAATAGCTAACCACGACTCCATGAGTGGGGAACAGGTTTGAGTTACCTCAAGGATGATTTTTACAAGTGGAAAATGTTCAATTTGACCACTAGCAGCCCCTAAAAATCAGGGATTTGTAAAGCTATGAATTTCCCAAGGAGGGGAGGAAAGACCTAGGCACAAGGATGCATATAAAAACAATATATGGAGGAGGTAGGACATTGTTTAGTATGTTGGGGGAAAATAAACTATTTTGTTTTTATGACCACTGTTAGTGTGAGGCAAAGCATTTTATGATATGTGGATGGTGACTATATCTAAGGAGGATCATTCAATTTTCCCTTATGGACTCATGGTCAGGCTAGGGGGTGAGAAGGACAAGTGAACTTGGTTGTTATGTTCTATGGTGGGGTGGAATGTGGTTGTTCCATTTGTATTTCAGCATCAGATTTCAGATATGTATCTCATCTTGTATGCTTTTTCAATGTTATATTTATGGTTATCATTTGTTAGGAATATGATTGATTGTGTATACATAAGTGAAATTAACTCTTAAGGGACTGTATGATCATGTTTCTTGTGGATTATCATAGTTAAATAATGGTGGAAATATTGGTTGTTTGAGATATGATCGTGGTATATGTGACATCCCCAAAAATAAAGTATTTTTGAAATTTAAAAATTTGTTGAAAAATTATTCCATTTTTAGTAAATTCGAATTTGGAAATTTTTTTCCATTTATGGAAATTCTGAATTTCAAATTTGATAATTGTAATAAATTATTATGACTGTTGGGAAGAGATCTAATTTGACCCAACTAACTATTTGACTATGACACTTGTATGAAAAAATAATATTTTATATTGATTGCAGGAGGACAAATGGAACAACCATGTTAAAAATCAGTTGACCATGACTCCATGAGTGGGGAACATGTTGGAACTATCTTTGGGGTGATTTTTACAAGTGGGAAATCAGATATTTGGCCATTCATAGCCCTTGAAAATCAAGGATTTAGAAATATACGAAAATTCCCAAGAGAGGGAAAAATACCTAGGCAAAAATATGGTCTGGATAAATAGCATATGTGAGGAGGCAGGACGCTGCCAAGTATGCTGGGAAATAATATTCCTGGTCACTTGTTGTTATGAACACTACTTGCTGAGTGTGAGGCAAGGACAAGATTACTGACAGAGGAAGACATTTCTGAAGAGGAAATTCCAAGTTTTCCCTCATGGGTTCATGTTTAGGCTAGGGGGTGAATAGGACAAGGGATTTGGCTTCCCTATTCTACGATTGGGAGGAACGTGGTTGTTCCCTTTGTTTTCGTGTGAATTGATTCAAATAATTTATTCTACTCTGTCTTTGGTTAAATATTATGATCATTGATAGATCTGCATTTTAGTTATTTCTATGAATGAACCTTGGTCAAACGTTGTTGTGATTAGAGACTGGCCCAATACCTCCTATTCATCAATTAGGAATGGATTATTTCTGCTGGAACATAATGTTGAGTAAATTCTAGTGTCATTGGATGTATTAACGAGAAGAACTATTCCTGCAAAATCTCATTACTCTTGTAATAGGATAACCTCTAGGCTAAATCACACTTTTAATTAATTATGTTGAGTAGACAAATCCTGTGCATGATGCGATTGGGATCAAGTGTACCTTCATCTATGAATAGTTATATTTATGTAGATAGTTATAGTATACCTATGAGTCTCAACTCATGTACTAGTAAGTTTAGAAGCAAAATAAATACCCCCTGTATGACAGGTTTTTCATAAAGATGCGTACAAGAAAATATACCTATATATGCTACATATACATACATACATACATACATACATACATACATACACACNACGCTATTTTTGGGAATCTGTACAACAAAACTGAAGTTGACTATTTACAACATAAATAGTTAATATTATATATGTCTGTCCATGTATGATATGAATCATATGCTGACCAACATTATGCATCAACCACATGTAAACAAAATGCCAAATGCGTAAAGTTTGGCGAATCTGAAATTTAGGAAAATATGGAACCCTTTTTATATATTATATAAGACGCTAAAATTGAAATTTCCAAACCCTATTAACAAATAACGACTGTATCTAACATTTCTATTGCTCTAAAGGAAAAAATCCAATGACTCATACTATCAGACCATTCTTAGAGAGAACATGGGGAAATTCAAGTAAATATTTCATATTTTGAACTGTAAATAATGATCATAGTGTAACATACCTGAAATTTACACAATAAAAAAAAAAAAACTTTTGTTATCTGTTTCCTATCTAAGTTTCCTGGTGGGAGGCAAGATACTAGTCATACAACTCTGATGTAAATTCGGTCACACAGAAATGCACTATAAGAAAAGGAACTTGTTATAAGACTTTATTATAAGAATCTCATTAACATTTTAGGTCCTAAACATACCACAAGAGGTCTCGACATCATATCTCACTTAAACCACGAGTAGGAGATTGTATCAAGACAATACAAATCCCCTTCATTCTTGTTCTTGATCCTATGTACATAGGACCTATAAAATATCGAGGCATAAATTATATTAGAGTTTGTTCCTATCATAAAGTTTGTCTATGCACCAAATCTAAGGGTCGGTTTTAATCCCTAGGGAGTCTTAACTCGTTTTCTATTGATAAAGTTATGGGTAAACTTTCCACCAGGCAGTTATTGTGACTGCTAAGTCACAGTTAAATTATGGTCCTTGAACCAGTGGTTGCTCATGGTGAGTTAGTTAGTCCATGAAAATAGTGGGAGAATGCCAACTAAGATAGCACTTTTGATTCAATCAATGAAAGGGTATGAAACTTCCCTTGAATTAAGACAAAGTGTCAAATCACATCACCCTCTTAAAGCAGAAGAGATGGTTCTCTGTCACCATGGTTAAATCCCTGCATATTCATTAATGCCTGCCCTGTGATATTTATTGAACTCGTCTGGATTCATAACTGAGGTGCCATACCAACCCTATCCTCATCACATGGCTACTTGTCCTCTGTACTTCCAACATTTATTTCCAAGGTAGAAAGGGAATCTCCTAGGGTTTAGGGAGGCTCACAGTTTTATCATTTTCTGAATTTTGTCCTCCTACGAATGGTTTCCTGTGTTGCAGTGCTCTTCTTGAAGCCGAGTCTGTAAATCATGGCAGAAAATGCCTCTGGGGTTCTGTATATCACGCTTTCTTACCAAGGGTGCACTCCAAGTGGAAAGGGAAGACACATCATGGCTATGGCCGACGTCATGTCTGGGGAACGATGGTAAGTACTTCCTTAAAACCCAACCCTGATAGGTTAAGTAAGTTGGTATACTTTGGCAATGTTTAAGGCAGGGTTGTCTTCTGATAAGCGTCATCGATTTTCTTTCAGTCTGGTTATATTCTTCTCTATGGTAACCTTTTCATTTAGGAAATACTATTTAATTCTCAGGTCTTTCTTTATCTTCCTATAGTCGGTTTCAGAGAAGTATGTTAGCCCCATGAGTGTTTCACGGAAGAAAGAATCCCTTGATTTGATTGATGAAATACTAAGAGCCTTGGACTGGATAGAGTCGTTCTTTTCCATGTCTAGCATTTGATTTTATCCTCTATTATACTATGGTCGTTTTACTAGAAGTATTAAGACCTTAGGAGATTTACCGAAGTTCCTGTCTCCGAGGTGGAAGCAAATATTTCTCCTTACTGAGGCATGACGACTCTGTTTGATTTTAAAGATTCGCTACAACATTTTTTTTTTCGAAAGAGTTTTGTAGTTCCTCCCTTTAATAAAATCTTTGGGAGAGGACTATCTTGTTGTTTTGTTTCCACTTACGGTATGTTTATATAGGTTAGGTTATTTTTACTGTTGATATGTTTTACTAAAAAAGAAAATGTTTAAGGGGTTGTTATTGGCACTAATGGTGGGCCTTGTCTATGTGAGGACCCATCAGAGGCTTACTGCACATTTCCCCTTCACTTGGATAGTCATCCAGAATATAAGCGTTAAATGAGGTTTCAGGTTCGTGTACCAAAGATAAGTATTTACTATTGTTGTTTACCCTATCTCTTTTCTTTTTGTTACCTGTTATTCGAATGAGGACTAAATTTTAGAGTTTTGTTTCTTGGTAGGTAGCTCTCATTCTGTATCGGCCTTGGATTCCACCCAAGTCTTCGATGAAAGGTATTCGGGTTCTGAAATATTTTTCTTACTCTGGCTAAATCCACAGGTTCTGCAAAATCTTAAGGGAATTCGTGCCCTACTTCTGGTTTTGTATAGAAATAGTTTATTTAACTTGTGGAACAAAAAAGAGGTTGTCATAGGAATTTTCGGGGGTCATTTTCCCGTCTTTGTAAAATGTTATTTCGGTAACTTGATATTCAAACTGGTCTACTATGTAGTTTGTTTCCTTGTGTATTTTGTTAAAAGACATACCTGGCCATTGTTATTTGAAGTATCGATTTTCAGTACAGTGACCCGAATGTTTGATTTCAATCTATGTACTTGTTTCTTGGAAAGATCTAAGTCTATCTATATAATTTGACTATGTCCCATACCAATTATCTAAAATTTACTACCGAAAGGAAGAAACCCTCCCAGGATTAAATGATGTGGTCGTTAATACTATTTGGTTTATTGCATTTAGTCCATAATGCAACATTGCATCGTTGGTTTGTTTGGTCTGAAACGCTCGAGATCCATACCTATTTTATAATAGTGGTTGTTCACCTATCTGAGTTCCTTTATCATATTCAAAATGTAGGGATTGCTTATGTTCATACAATCACTTATGCGTATTAGCTTTTGTAGTACTAGATACCATATTTATCATCGTACTTTGTCAATTGAAAAGGGTGTGCGTATATCAATTCATATATATATACATGATACATATTGATTTTAGGTCTATCGTGGGTGAGTCATGTTTTGTAGTAATTTATCTTTACTAAGGGAAGATGGTGTTCTGATTTCCTTTATAAATCTGAACTTGTAAAATTAGAAAATATCTATTCCATATACATATATAATCTAGTTTCAAAATTGTTCATACTTAGACAACATGCACCAAAAATTTGGATGTATGGAGATGTCTCTACTATAACTGAAAGAGAGAAAAACAATCCAATTTTAGAAGAATTACTCCATAATTTAGTAACAGAATCCATTCGAAATGATTTAGTAGAATAATCATATTATTCCTAACTCTCGTACATATTTTAGTCGATAAGACTTATTCAGGGATCTATTATAACTTTCCTATCATAAGTTTGACTCCACCCATTCGTACGATCAAACAGTTTTATTTCCACCTCGGTTATAGGACATACCTACAGGTGTTAATGGTTTTTCTACTTCTGTAGCTAATTCATTCTACAGATTTATAAATAATTCAAATTCAATACAACAATATACATTACAGCAATATACAATCATTCATATAGGCATTAATGAATTCACTACTTCTGTAACTAGTTTGTTCTACAGATATGTAAATAATTTGAATTCGATACAAAAACATACATTATAGCAATATACAACCATTCATACAGGCATTAATGATTTCACTACTTCTGTAACTAATTCGTTCAATAGTTATGAAAATAATTTGAATTCGATACAAAAAATACATTACAACAAATATAGAATTATTCATTCATGCAAGGAGAGACTACATATCTGAATTAGTGTGCGGAAATACAAAGGGAATAGCCACGTTCCTCCCAACCATAGAACCGAGCAACCAATTACTTGCACAGTTCACCCCCTAGCCTGACCATGAGTCCATGAGGGAGAACTTGAAACCAAACTCCTTCTCAGCAATGCCTTTCAGTTCTAGTAGGTTTCCCTTGCCTGACACTCAATTAGTAGTGTTCATAATAGCAAGAAAACCAGTGGTCTCTACCTTCGAACATACTTGGTAGTGTCTTGCCTCCTCACATATTCTATTTATCAATTTGCCTAGGTCTTTTCCCTCCCTTGGGAATTTTTGCAGCTTTCTAAATCCTTGATTTTCAGGGGCTGTCAATGGCCAAATCATTGATTTTCCACTTGTAACAATCATCCTAGAGGTAGTTTAAACATGTTCCCCACTCATGGAGTCATGGTCAGCTAATTTTAACATGGTTGTTCCATTTGTCCTCCTGCAATCAATATAAAATATCTTGTTTTTATACAAGTGCCATAGTCAAATAGTTAGTTGAGTCACATCAGATATTTTCCCAACAGTCATAATAATTAATTACAAATATCAAATTCGAAATTCGAAATTTCCATAAATGGAAAAAATTTCACAAATTCGAATTTACTAAAAATGAAAATCAATTTCCAGCAAATTTAAATTTCTAAAATATTTTATTTTTTTGGGGATGTCACACATAGTATATATCAGATTGGGACTTTAATAATACCCAAAGTATATATATCAGGTCGAGCACTTCGCAAACCAAGTATTATTAGTTTTTCTGTACAAGTAAGAGGAATCCTTCATGGAGAGATATGTATATAATCATACTTGATCTGTTTAAAGTTCCAAAATCATTAAAGTTCCAAAATCAAAATAACAGTACATAGTATTCACCTAGCCACGATAGGAATCTTTTTCATCAGGCGTTAAAGTAGTGGAAGTCCCTTCCATGAAGTCCCTTCCATTTATTTCTTACAAACCAATTACAGATATAAAGTCATTTGTTCGACTATAAGATTCGAAAAATGTAATCCTAGGCTAAACATTGTTGTTGCTTGATCTTAACAAAGCCCTATCTTGGAAACTAAATAACTTTTATGGGTTCCTAATCCCTCGTAAAGATGGGAATCTTGGAGGGGAAGAGACCCTGCAAGAAAATGTAGAGATTACAATTAATAACCACATAAAAATTTGCAATCAAGAAGATCATTGAAAAACGCACAACAGAGTCCATAACAGAAGGAAGAGAAATAAAGTTGCCATAGAGATAATTAAGAGTCTGTACTTAACTTGAGGGATGAAGGTCGCCTTTCCTTTCGCAGAACTATTGAAACTCTATCTAGTGGCATGAGAGGGGTAGATGGGACAATAGAGTCCTGATGGGTACCCTTGCATACAATAGGGCCCCACCCTTAGATAATAATAAAAATCTTGCTCTCGAAGAAAATTGATTTATAAACTAATTCAGAGACTAAATCTTGCCCTCAAAGAAATGCAATTTATAAACTAATTTAGAGACTTACTCAACCAGATCCTGAAAGCATCCCGATGCAACATGCAATCTTATTGACCTAAGAAATATTACTGTTCGAATGTCTTTTGGCGAAAGAAAAACATTTTCTCAAAATTAAGATAGAACAATTCTCTCTGTTAATTTATGCCCACAGATAGAATCAATATGCTGGAAAGGAAACAAATGCTGCCAATTTAACCACGGACTATAATTCATGAAACACAGACAACCTCTTTTCTTCCTTTTTCAAAACTTATTCAGCAAATAGAATCCACCTTGTATGGAGGCCTGTAATTTTGTATACGCTAAAAAAAAAGGGGTATAGAATCTAGAAACAAAATAATAGACATAGGGTTGTGACAGGACTCCAGAGTGATGCATTTTCAAGTGAGACCTTGTTTCGCAAATAAAATACCTGGCGCGGTATAGGAAGATAATTCGGAACTATCGACCAAGAAGACATCTCCAGTCTTGGGTTCTCCTAAGTAGGATCTAGGTATGGAGATAGAAATGTCTATATCTTTTCCATTCTAAATGACAGAACCTCGAAGAAAAGTATTTTACCACTGTATTTTTCCTTACTGATGTAAGAAGAACTGGTCGAGAACAAAGACCTCTATTGTTCTGTAATACCTCCATTATTCCAAGCTAATAAGATAGACCTCGTAACTAGTGGACAATTTAGAGGAATTTTGAGAACAACAAGAGATATTTCCATAGGGAATCGTACCCTAACTAAACTGAATGAAAAGATGGGGAAAACTATTCCAAGTCTACAAAATCTTAAATGGGAACCTCACGGAACATCGAAGACTGTCAAAAATTCATTAAATATTTTAGCCAGTAGTTACCTAAACAACCATAATACACAGGCATTATAATAGGGTTCAAATAAACTTACCAGGTTAAGAGAGAGGTGGATAGATGACTCCCTCCCACACAGAGCAAGTAACTCCATCGATGCATGAGTCTAACACTTGAAGCAGTAACAATATCATGGGAAAAAGGGGGTTACCCCCAAGTCATACAACCCAAGAGAACGTTGAATGCTATCCATGAGAGTACACGTCCTAGTTTAATGAGAGAGACAGTGTGAAGTACCATAACCACGTGAAAAGGGCAAGGTGGAAAAAAATCGATGGGCACGCAAGTCAAACGGGAGGCCAAGGAAAGGCATTGCAGAGAAATTTTAATGTAACAGTCAGGACCTTATTTAATACACAACTTTTGCTCATGTATTTCACATCACCAATTAATGAATGAGGATGACAACCAGTTGAGGCTTTGGTTTAATCCTTGTATGTGTTTCTTTCCATTTAATTCTTAGTTGACAGACTAGAATGTTACATCCGAAACTAGTCACTCCAACTTCATTTTCAGTTTAGGAAAGAACAGTGTGTACCTTTGCAAAAACCCTAACTACCTAATTCCTGTTCTATGCATACCTCACAACGACTACGCATATACAAAGACACTCTGCACTTACAGAACTAGAGTGGTCACTCTAACTCCTAATCATTATATGTTACACTCAAAGAAGAATAGAGATTGCATTAAACCCACTTGGAATAGAAATCAGGACCTAAAGATGTCACGAAGTAGCCATTAAAGTTACCTGTAAGTATCCCAACAGACTTGTACAAGTCTTGTAGTCGCGCTAGACAAGGTTAAAGGATACCCTTCGAAGTATGATTATGGTACACAACAAGAATATTATATATGCAGATATGTGAATTAATTCTAATAGTCTTAAGTCCAAACCCCCTTTTTCAATGATGTAGTAAGGAGTAAAATGCATCATATTAGGTTTAAGGGTGAGATAATAAACAACTAGGCTTTTATCAAAGCACAATACAATTGTGGTATGAGTATGTTATAAGCACGATAAAACTAAAAAAAAAAAAATGTTGGGAATTTTGGGAAACATTACAATATATATATATATATATATATATATATATATATATATATATGTAAAGAAATGGTACAACTATTTCTATGTTCCTAGTGACCATTGGATTCTATATATTTTGAATTTCTATTCAAATTTGTACATAGAAATCATTGTAGAGAAATGGTGCAATAAGGAATAAACTTAAATGGGTGCTTATCAATTTGATAACATGCAGAAATAAATAAAAGGATAACAGTCTGAATATATCCTTTATATTATCTATTACCACATAAAGATAGTGATTCAATATACTGCAAAGTGTCTTGCAAAAATATTTGTCGTATTCAAACGAATCTTGTTCAAACTTTACATTTAGAGTACCACAGATCAAGAATTCCACATCCTTTTGTATTGCAATCAGAACCCAAGGAAAGTCTCTACAAAATTCTATATGTAGATGAAGATTAATGTGCACATAGATCGGTCAATGTAGGACATGGAACTAGAATAAATTTCGAAGTAAGATTCTTGCTTCACTCGATTACACCAACTTGCATAACCTGCAAAGGAAGTAAAATGAGGGTTTAGTAATTGTGCTAGCATTTTAATTATGTGGAAATCAAATAGTAGAATAAGCCAAGGACAAAACTTAGCTTGAATTCTGAATTAGATCAACAGTTAGCGTTAACTTCGTCCTTCAGTGCTTCAGGTGATCTCTGATGTTAGAAATTGGTTTTCCACAAAGTACATACTCTCGAAGTGACATAACTTGTTGATGTCACTATTGACTTAGCATTGGCCGAGTTGCTGCCATGTGTCACTTAGATTTGTGACTTACACGTACCTGAAATTTCAAGTTCATCTTGACACTTGTCATCATCTGATTGTGCCACATGTCCTTCCTGATGTAGATCTCCTGTCGCGGCACATATCCTCCCCCTGAATCTGACGACTGTGATTAGTTCTAGATCAATGGCTTAGATTCATTTCGACCTTCAGGAATTTGGGTTATGTGTTCCCAATTCTCAATTCTCCCAAAGTGAGATTCCCTGAATAAAACTCGAGAAACTTGAATTCATCTAACGGTTCATCTTTGACACAAAAATATTCGGGTGGTGGCACAAGGTAGTTAAACTTGGCGAAGAAGTTAGCTAGATCCAGGCTGCACTAACTTTGATCACGATCTATCAAGATTGATGGTCGTGAGGCATTGTGGATATCGAAGTTGCATGACAGATAATTCTACATGGCAGTCTCACAATCCAAACCACAATTTCCCATAAGGGGTATGTGTTAGTGTGGGGACAATTGCAAAACAATTGGTGGGTTACTCCAAAACTGCCAACCCATGTTCCCACAATTTGAAAATTACTAAAGTTGATGTGACGTTTACAGTATTTTTTAGTTCAAGAAAAAAGACCATAGGTCCCAGTGGAATTGTGGCACCTGATCCCAAGGTCCGGAGACTTGGTACTCTGAAGGAATTGTGTTGTAGTTGTGTTCAGTCTATAACTCCCAGAGGCCGAAGTTAATATCGACCGTTGATTGGGAGAATGTATGTGGCAAAGAATATCATAGTCCAGAGACTGGGCACTCTGAAAAGTTGGAGAGTATGGACAACCTAGAACCTGTGAAGCCCGCATCTCTGTAATAAATCCCAACCATCAGTTGTAGAGGAAGTCGTGGACTGTTGATCTACCCCACATCGTGAATTTAGCCAATTTGGCATTCGGGAGTAATAAGGCACAAAGTAGCAAGAGCTTTTGAAGCTGAAGTTTTGGAGCCTCGAAGCTCTCAAGACTCTGGATAAGCACCTATTTGATAGCACCAGGTCACAGACTATGGTCACATGCAATTGAGGGATGAATAAAAAGGGCTAGTGCCCGAAAACTGTGTTAAATAAGGGAAAAGGGGTTAGGAAGGAAGCCCGTGGGTTTTGTCTAGTTCGAACCTGCAACAAAAGAGGTATTGAAGACCTAGGAACTTTTTTATACGATACAAAAAAGATCTAAGAGACATTAGCTCAGAGAAACGATATCAACTGCATAAGGAATGCATCATATAAAAAGCACAAGTTTTAAAGGATCGTAGATTTCTACTCAAAGCTTAGAATTGAGAAAGGAAGCAGTCATTGGAAAGATATTGAAAAGAGGATTCCAGGTATTCATCCATATTTGAGTATTGAGTAGCTTAGATCACATGAAGTCAGAGAGGATAATGTTAGTGACTATAAAAGGAAATGTTGTGCATACAATACCAAAATGGTATATCGTGGTTCTACCTAACAAAACTTGTTGTACGTTCATTTTTAGATGTAATGGTTACATTTAAAACAAAAAAAATATGCTAGATAAATTTGGGATACATTACAGTTATCTTGTTCCAAACCAGCGGTATGATCCCACCCAAGCATGTGTTCCTTTAGCAACACTACATGCAATCTAGTTATGTATTAAAGGAAATTCCAATAATCTCGCCTTCCAAATGATTGAAATATTGTGAGAATTCTTCCTAGGTTTTTTAATCCAATCCATAATATAATCAAGAAAAATACATGTGTACTTCATTATAAAACACCATAGTCCCTTTCCCTATATCAATCCCCAATTAATACTGGTTGAAAATGTTGTAGAGTAGTGAAAGATGTTATTTACTCCCCAACGACCCATATTTTTTTGGAACTGCTAGACTTTTCCACTTAAATAAAATGCCTTTCTTTTCTCTATTTCTAACCCAAATGAATCTAAAACTAAGTTGACAACTCACTTCCAATACTCCCTTTACTATCGAGGATAGTGATGACCAATATACGTGAATAGCCTCAATCACAAATTTTACAAGTATGAGTTGGCCACCCCTTGAGAGACAATGCTTGTACCAAACATTTAACCTTTTCTCCAGCTTGGAAATTAAGCATTACCAATCCTTTTTATGATAATCACTAGATTTTACATCAAATCTCAATTATTTTATACCATTTTCTAGTTCTTGTATATTGAAAGGAAAAAGAGTAACATAATATTCTTGCTCATCCACTATACTGGCATTGTAAGTAATAGATGATTTTTCAAGATTAATCTGCATATCTATTGTAGAATAACAAAGTTGCATAATCTCTTTGAATTTTCCAGCCTATTTTCTAGTACCATCACAAAAAACCAATATATCATCCACAAAAAGTGTGTTAAGGAGAAATAATTTCCTAATTTGATACATTTTATGTTTCCAAACTTGAATGCCTATTTCAAAGATTTACTCAAAACAATTATGCAACAAGTAAGAAAATATAAAGATAAAGTGGGAAACCTTTCCTAAATCCCCATTCTACCTTGAAGAATGGTTTAGAACCTCATTAATAAGAAAGAACAAGGAAATTGAAGGTGTATAATTCATCACCTAGACCATGAAAGGTGCATTGAATCTCAAGTGAATCATTAATAACCTTAAGTAGATCCAATTCACATGGTCATATGACTTTGAGAAATCCACCTTGATTACCATCCTTCAAGTGTTTGACATTTCTTTGACTTGTATAGTATGTGTTCCTTATTGTGCAATGACAATATCCTCATGGATCTATCTCCCCGCTAGGAAACCAAATTTTTTTTTGATATAGAATTAGATAATATATTCTTAATCCTCCATGCAATTATTTTAATTGATTTTTTAAAGTTAATCGCAAAAGTAGATTGACCTAAAATTTTTAAAAGTTGTAAGATTATCAAATTTAGATATAAGAGCTTAAAACTTATAGAATTATCAAATTTAGGTATAAGAGCTTAAAAGGTGGAATTAAAAACTACCCACATCACATCACATCTTCTAAGAGGTCCTTGAGTTCTCATTTTGGAATTGAAAGCTACCAACATCTTGTGAGAGGTCCTTGACTCCTCATTTTCCCCTCTTAGTGGAATTAAAAGCTACCAACATCTTGTGAGAGGTCGCTCACTCCTCATTTTCCCCTCTTAAATGCTTTCGTCTCAGCAACCTTTATTAGCCCTCCAACATCCTCCATTAAGAATTAATTATCCTTTTAGTTAATAAAACTAGGAAAGCATGAAACCACGTGTAGTATTTCAATGACAATTTCTCTCCTTTCTTTATATATGTTTCCAAAATATTAAAGTCGTTTTGAGATATCTTTGAAACTAGTTACACGAACTAAAAGTTATTTTGTTGGGTTTCCAAACACTTTTAAAATTTAAAATATTATCCTTGGATTTAAACAAAGTCTATCTTTTTCATAGATATTTAAAATTGATATGCATAAAATGATTATAAATTAATAATTTAAACTATTATCTATATTTTTTAACATTATATTTTTATTGAAATTTTATATATTTGAATGTTTTGTTCTTTTATTGGTGGAATCAACAATTAGTTGGATACGATATTATCACTATAATTTTTAGGTATTTTCACCATGAAATATACTCGACACACAATGTAAGTTAGGGTTTCAAACGAATGACTTCATATAAGGGAGTACCTTAACAACACACTCCAACAACAGCCCTACATTTTGAGGTTTATATATTTGAATGTTTTTGTTTATTCTATTTTTTTTAATTAGTAATTTTGTAAAAAATGGTGGAATATATTTTCCAAATTTTAAAATTTACATGTTATACAACAACTTATCTATCATTTTATATTTTTTTTTCCATGAAACAAAACTCAATCTTTATTTTAACAGAAGATGTAGCTTCACACTAGATCACAATATCATGTCTATCGAGTTAGATCTTGATCTTCAATGGCTTATTCATGTAGTGGTTAGATAAGCTATGTGAAAACCAAATTAATGCGAACTATATTAAAATACAAGCCAATATGAAAGTAAATGCATAATTTACCCAAACTGGCATCCAAGTGAGTCAGTTGGATAAGGCTACTCAAAACCTCATGTATGTGTGATACTGACCTAAAGGAGAATTTACCATTTTTAAGAGGAAATACATCAAACTCCTAATTAATAATATATCAAAAAAATGATGTAACACAAAGACTTAAAAAAAAACACACTCAAAGACTTGTCCTCATGAAACAATGCACTTGGAAATGAAAGAGAATTAAGTATAGGTACATGATTTATTTTGTTTTATGTACAAAAATAGAATTTATTTACGATCCATTTAACCTTCCATTTTCACTCATTTAACAATTAACAATATCTAACAATAACATTTAACAATATTGAAAAATACAAAACAAAAAAATCTACATATATAAGTAAAAAAATGTACAATGATATTACAGCATGACAATTATATATCTATGGAACAATGTACATAACATCATAAGAAAAAAAGAAAAGTAATTAACAATATATAACAAATAAAGAATATACATTAAGAAAACGGTGTAACAAATAATAAAAAAATTATAATAACAAAAATATGTAATAACGGTGTAACAAATAATAAAAAATACTTATAATAACAAAAATATGTAATAACGGTGTAACAAATAATAAAAAATACTTATAATAACAAAAATATGTAATAACCGTGTAACAAATAATAAAAAACGTTTATATTAACAAAAATATGTAATAAACAATATATATATATATATATGAGTTAACACAACATGATAACAATTGACAAAATGATAAACAAACAACAAAACGTAATGACAATTAAATAGACAATACACAATAATAAGAAAACAAGACAACAATTAAGTGTACAACTTCAACACACTATATGATGTTAAAAAAAAATTACCTATGAACATGATAACATAATATAACAACCACATATATTATCAAAATTATTTATAACATGTAATCTTATCCAATCCACATATATAATATTGTATCAACAACATAAACCAAACATCATATATAACTTTTGCATCCAAGTCATGAAATATGGATATAACAACGTAACTTAAAAGGAATGTATAACACGAGAATATATATATATATATATAATAGGTATGATGACAACAACGATCGAACTCTCATACATCCACATGCAAAACAAAGTTACAACATGCGGCATTTGAATATGTCGTGTTAATTAGAGTGACGACGAATCAGTATAGTAGTATTTCAGATATAAAATAGTATGCAAAACATAAATAGTTTGTTTAGAAATGGCAGAATAATAATGATTGAACCAGAATAATACTAGAATAATACCAGAAAGAGCACCTTGATTAATGATAATAATGTTCACTTACCTCTTCGAGGGGGCAACCTCCAGCAAAGCAAAGCTTTATTACAATAATATCCAAGACAATATTTCTTCTACCCTTTACTCCTATTTATATTAAATCTATCTATCCAAAAGAACAATCTAGAGGAATATCCTTCTAGAAGCGAAAGCTTCTATTAGGTCTTCTTGCACTTGACTTATTTTTCCTTATTGCTAGGCCTTATTAATATTGGTCTTTATTACATAGAATTATATTATTCTACCTACGTGAGGGGTTAGGGAGGTTAGGTCCCTAACATGGACCCCCCTCCAGCCCTCCCCCTTGAATAAAAACCTTCTCCTCAAGGCTTAAGATGAGGAAATTGTTGTAGAATGGTGGTCGGCTTCCGAGTGGCATCTTCTGGAGTTGTATCTTTCCATTGGACTGACACTTCTTTGATGGTGCGTTGACGGAGACGCTCTCGTTGGGCTAAGACTGTTTGTGGCTACAACCATATGGAACCTTCTTCATCAAACTTAAGAAGACTAGTTTGAGTTTGACACTTAGTTCCAATCAACTTTTTTAAGCAGGAAACATGAAAAACAGGATGGAACTTCGATTGACTAGGTAGAGCTAACTTATAGGCCACCAATCCCACACGCTTGAGAACTTTATAAGGACCATAAAATTTGGGTGCAAGTTTCTGATAGTATTCAGCTTTGAGTGAAGTCTTCTTATAAGGTTGTAGTAGAAGAAACACCTGGTCCCCTTCAACAAAATGTCATTCAGAATGACCTTGCTCTGCTTGTTTCTTCATGTTATTCTGATCCATGACCAAATTGTCTTTGAGGGCATGAAGGATAGCCTCTCAGAGTGTAATATTGTTGTCAACCTCTTGAACCTTCGAGACCCCTGACATATATGAGAGAATCGAAGGGGGATTTTTGCCATAGATTGCTTCAAAAGGATTCATGCAAATAATTGTATTGTAAGATGTGTTGTACCACCATTCGGCTAGGGGTAACCATTGAGCCCATTGACTTTGCCTCTTAGATGAAAAACACCTCAAATATGTTTCTAAACACTTGTTGACAACTTCAGTATGGCCATCCATCTGGGGGTGATAGGCAGTATTGAGATACAATTGAGTGCCCTGTAGCTTGAACAATTCTTGCCAAAACTTGTTGGTGAAAGTGGGGTCTTTGTCAGAGACAATAGAATTAGGCATGCCATGAATCTTGAAGATATTATCCATGAATATTTGAGCCACTGTGGTGACGATGAATGGGTGTTGAAGAGAACAAATGACCATATTTGGAGAGACAATCTACTACCACCATGATGACTGACTTATTGCTTGATTTAGGTAAGCCCACAATTAAATCCATAGAAATATCTCACAAAATAGCAAGGGGAATCGGAAGTGGTTGGAGTGTGCCCAGAGCTTAGAACGTTTCTCCCTTGTTGCATTGACAAACCTCACATTCAACCACAAAGGTGTGGATGTTTTGTTTCATACCATCCCCAAAAAAAGAACAGCTGACTCGTTCATGTA
>ML781425.1:197402-219876 GCA_009831015.1 Picea engelmannii | reverse complement strand
TCTCTAGCACCCACTAGAAGGAAGCACCAACTCCCTGAGTGTTCCAGCACCAACTGGATGGAAGCACCAACTTCCTGAATGTTCCAGCACCAACTGGATGGAAGCACCAACTTCCAGTTACACAGGCTCCAACCTGCATAACATAGAATACCTGTTCTCCCTAGCACCACCCTGCCACCCTGGTTTCTCTGGCCACTACCAGATGGAAGCTACAACTTCCTATGTTCAAGCTCCCAGTTGAACCTCTAAGGACAACAGTCCTCCCGAGCACCTCCCAACCACCCTTCAATATCAATGGTTAAATACACATTCAACTTAACAGATAAATCAGTTCTTACCAGTCTTTCTTTGTTCTCTAATTCTGGTCTTCTGTTCACTGTTCTGCTATTCTTCTCTTATTCAACAGGTCTGCTCTGCATCATATCTTCTGTCATTCTGCTCTGCTTCTGTTCTTTCCATCATGTTGCTCTTATTCTGTTCTCGTTCTGCACAGTTCCTTCATTTCTTGCTATTCCTCTGCTCATCTTCTTTTTCTTACTGTTTACATATTTTTCATTCAGAACGATCAACCAAATTCGGTCTACTTCATTTTCTTTTATACACCTTTCTTTAATGATTCCACTTCCCCTTCCAATGGGAAATCCAACGACATCTGTCTTGGCAACTGAAACGCTAACCAATTCATCATGCTCAGTCAGTTTCGCTTAACAGATTTTCAACTGAAGCGTTAATGTGTGAGTAAGAACAACAACCCTCCGATCAAGGTTTGATCCAACGGTTCAGATCCCATCGGGATTTCACCCATCGCGATTTCGGCATTTGCGATGTCAAAAATCACACGCCCTTCAGACTCGCAATTCTCCGATTCCCGATGGCTCCTTTCCACTCGCTAGCCCTGCTGGCTATAGGCCCATATGACCATCTATCATGTGACCGCCACCATACCTCTCGTCGGGGTTTCGGGGTTTACAATGATAATGTGCATTCATCCCCTGGAGTTGCGATATGTCGATTCCCGACATCCTCTTTACTCCTTACACTTGTCCTGCATTAACTTCTGGGTGGCCCACAGCCTATACCTCTTATCGAGAAATCGCGTATCGCGATTTCGCGATGTCTGATGTTCAAAGTTCTTGTCAATATCAAAACCCAAACCCCGAAACTCCGATGCCACCTGTCCTCTGCGCTGTCACCACACATGATTCAAACACATATTAAACACTGCCACGTGTCACTCTGATTCATTACTTGTATGTGTCTGAAGAGTTGAATCTGTCTGACACTTGTCACTATCTGGTTGTGCCACGTGTCGCTTAGCTAACGTGGTCTGTTGACGTGGGTCGACTCGATGTTGATCTGACGGTTCAGATTCCGTCGAGATTTCGCATATCGCGAAATCGGGGATTTCGTTGTAGAGTGAACTTTGCATTATGAAATCCCGATCCCCGAATTGCCGATGAAGCCTCCTTGCTGCCACGTGTCCATACAAATGAACGATCCAGATCCCTGCTTGATTAACGGTTGCGATCAGATCGCGAAATCGCATATCGCGATTTCGGGGTTTTCAATGTCAAGTGATTTTTGCGTTACGAAGTCCCGATCCCCGAACCTCCGATGTCTTATCTCCCTTGCAACTTCTACAAATCTGACAGTCTTTCGGGAGATTTGAGTAAGATCCTACGGTCACTGACTCTTCTCCTCTCCGATAATTGCTGCGCTGCTATTCATTGCTATTGTCATCACTGCAACCACAACTGTTCTTTCCATCAATGACAAGTATACGCTAGTTTGCTTTCTGGTCACTGAAATTGCCAACAACATCTTGTCGGGACCGAGCCATTAATCATATCACAATGTCTAACATGAAAGTCAAGAACTTATTCGGTTAAACCCCTTGCTATTATTCCCTGATCTTCTCCATTGGATAGTCCGTTACACCCTTGTTATTTTGTTTCCTGGTTTGGTTAAACCCTTGTTATTATCTCCCGGTCTCCTCCGTTGGATAGTCCGTTAAATACTTGTTATTGTTTCCTGATCTTCGGTGGTTGACTTTAGTGTTAGCTGGTAGCATCGACTTAGAGGTGAAGTTCTCCCCATTGGCTGAACACATTTAATATCTTTTGTTTAAGTTGAATATACGAAGGTTTATGTTTACCATGCATCATTTTACGCCTTTTATTCTTTCTCTTATTCCTGTAATATCCCTTCGGATTATACACTGGTATCTATTATTAATGATGGTCCCTTGGATGTGCGAGGGTACCCATCAGGGAGGCACAAACACCCCTTCCCCTTTCGGTCTGGGTGATGTAGCGTGACGACAGGAGGCATAAATCCTTTGCTTGAGTTAAGTATTCAACGGGCCCTGTTTTAGTCATTTTCTATTCTGTAACTTAAATACATTATCTTGTTTGGTTTTGTTTTAATGCTTCTCGTTAACTATGTGCAGGTGTAGGCATGCCGAAGCATGGGGATGCCCTCCTCGCTCCATCAAAAGGTATTCAGGTTCCTACGCATTATCTAAGTTATTTTTTGAGATTCAAACCCCACTGGTCTAGGCTCTATTTCATCCTAATGTCTAAGAGGTTAATTCCAAGTTTTGTGGTATGGGGTACGCTCTGAATGGTATAAAATGATTTACGGTATACAGAACCATCGCACAGTGTGTGCCTGGTTGGACTTTGGCAACTAGATCGTCGATTGTTTAAAAGTACAGTGCTCATTATATCATGCGTATTAAATCTGTTGGGGGTTTGGGAACTCTGAAGTATTCTCCTCTGTATAATATAAATTTGGATTTTTGTTCTGGCTATCATAGTTATTTTGTTCCAGAATTGAATCTCATTATTGGATGTATAACCCTTTTTTCGAAACAAATCGAACATGCATAGTTATTATGCCTAAGGGTTTGGTTCTTTCCCATAATTAATATGGTCGATGATTCTAGTTTTTCATCTATGTTCCAATTGAAGAATTAACTAGTTTTAGTTTCACGCATCAAAAGTCATTTACCTTCTATTTTTCAGTTATAAATGTTGAATAACATTTATCGATCTGCTTACCCGTGGAAAAGTAGCTCCATTATTAGTTTGGATTCACACCTCGTATATTGTCTACCTTCTGTTTCAATTATCATGATCAAATAAGCCCTTAATGGGCTGCTCACTAGTGAATTAGATAGCTTCAATGCAGTTCTTGATCCACTCACCATGTACTATTTTCCTTCTGTTTCTGTTATCACTTATTGTATAAGTTCCTTATATATCTATGCACCAAAAGGTTCGATGGTCATCATTATTTGTTTATGGTTCATACTTTATTACTTTCTATTTCTATTATCGTTATTAATTAAGTCTGTACAGGACTGTTTGGGTTACGTATCAAGAAATCTTTTATCCTCTGTTCTTGATTACTTATATTGATGAAAACCTCTATGGGTCTACTCACACGAACAAGAAACAACATAATCATTACGACCGAACCTATGGTTTAACTGTGGGTAAACATTTGCTTAACAGGGTCATCCCTTACTGTCGTATCTATCTCAAATTATGCATGTATATATATCCATATAGCCTACCTGTAATGGGGTCCGAGGAGTCTTTTCTTTTCTTGGAATTAAAATTTTCCTCTTATAAGGTTATCTATCCACTTAATGCTATCGGATTCTAGTATGGACAGTTTACCTAATGACATTCCTCCTCTGTCACATAATGTCAATTACACTATATAACTATATATATAGATTCAATGACTATACCAGTTTATATGTTTGTCGATTAATACTTCACTGTTGTAGAGTATACTTGTTGGATTTATGAATGGTATGCTTAGTCACAAAGGATCCTTGTTTATTAGTAGCGTCCATAGGAAACTAAAACAAGACAATCTGTTATGGGATTTGTAACTATTACAGAGTTCGTTTCACTGTTAATACATTCCAAACATCTTAGTGATTTACCCAGTATTAAATCTAAATAGAAAGGTCCATTTCCAATCAATCATTAGGAATTAAAATGTTAGATCTTTCCCATAGCATTCGACCAGAAACAAAATCGCATATAGAAGTAAAAGAGATTTCAATACATAATCATTTGACTAGAGAAAGGTAGAGTTACATATCTGAACCAGATTTTACGGGAAGACGAAGGGATCAACCACGTTCCTCCCAACCATAGAATAGGGCAACCAATATACTTTCCCAATTCACCCCCTAGCCTGACCATGAATCCATGAGGGCGAATTGAAATCTCCTCTCCAGCAATGTCCTTCGAATATTAGTAGTATTCCCCATGTCTCACACTCACACAATAGTGTTCATAAGAGGAAGAACAAAATTTCTTAGTCTTTTCCCATCATACTTGGCAGCGTCTTACCTCCTCATATATGCTCTTTTATTAGTTTTCCTAGGACTTTTCCCTCTCTTGGGGAATTTTCGCAGCTTTCTAAATCCCTGATTTTCATGGGCTTCCATTGGCCAAATCACTGATTTTCCACTTGTAACAATCAGCCCAGAGTTAATTTCAATGTGTTCCCCACTCATGGAGTCATGGTCAGCTAAATTCAACATGGCTTCTCCATTTGTCCTCCTGCAATCAATATAAAATATTATTTTCTTTCCTTTTTCATACAAGTGTCATAGTCAAGTAGCTAGTTGGGACAAATCCGATCTCTGCCCATCAGTCAAATCATTTATTACAATCATAAAATTTGAAATTCGGAATTGCCATAATTGCCAAAAATTTTCCAGTTTCAAAATTTACTAAAAACGAAAATAAATTTCCAGCACTTTTAGATTCTAAATTATTTTTGTCCAATTTCTTTATTTTGGGGATGTCACATCCTTTCCCCCTTAAATAAAAAATTGTCCTCAGTGTTCGTTCCTTTCCTGGAATAGGATTGGATGAGATTTCCTCAAGTCTCCCTCCAATTCCCAAGTGGCCTCCTCAGGACTAAAGTACTTCCATTGCACCTTTACTTGAGCGATGGCTCTATTCTGAAGTGTTATTTCTCTCGAGTCCAAAATGCGCAGGGGTTCCACCTGGAACTCACCTTCGGGTTCCACCTGCACCAAGTTCCAATTAATCATATGAGTAGGGTCATGAATATACTTTTTTAGCAATGAAACATGAAATACATTATGAATTCTTAGATTAGATGGAAGTGCAAGTTGGTATGCTACGAGTTCAATTCGAGATAGTATCTCGAAGTTCCCACAAAACCTGGATGCCAACTTGGCATAGTTCCCTAACTTCAACGAGATTTTTCGGGCTTTTAATTTTTAATAAATATGGTCTCCTATTTGAAATTCCAGGTGTCTTCTTTTTTTATCTACATAGCTCTTTTGTTTGTCCTGTGCTTCTTTCAAGTTCTGTTGTACCTTTTTAACCATGTTCTCCATTTCTTGGAGAATTTCGGGTCCAACCATGAGTCTGTCAGCGGGGTTATCCTAGCTAATTGGAGTCGTACATTTTATGTCGTATAATATTTCGAAAGGGCTTAACTTAGTCGAAGTTTGATACCCATTGTTGTATGCAAATTCTACCAAGTGCAGATAGTCTTCCCACTTGTTTGGTTTTGTCCTTACATACATGCGGAGCATATCCTCCATGATCTGGTTCATCCTTTCGGTCTGTCCATCCATTTGCGGATGATAACTAGTACTGAAATTTAAGTTGGTATTGAGCCCTGTAAAAACTTCCTTCCAAAATGTGGATGTAAATTTCACGTCTCTATCTGAAATCACCATTTTTGGAATACCATGCATTCTAAAGATTTATTTCATGAATATTTCAACAATATTTATAGCTTTGAAAGTAGACTTTATAGGAATAAAGTGTGTGGACTTATTGAGTTTATCTATAACAACCATGATACAGTCATTTTGTTTCTGAGTTTTTGGCAAACCTGTTATGAGGTCGAGTGATATAGTCTCCCATTTCCATTCTTGTACTGGCAATGGCTGTAATAGGTTGGCTAGATTTTGGTGTTTGGCCTTAACCTCTTGACAATCTTGGCACCTTGCCAAGTATTCTGTTGTTTCGCCTTTCATGTTAGGCCAACAAAATAGTTTCCTCAATGTTGCTATCGTTTTCTGGTAACCTGGGTGTCCAGAATATGAATTTTTATGTACTTCATCCAAGATTGTCAATTTTAACCCTGCGAAATCTGGTATGTAAAGTCTATTTTTAAACCGTAACAGTCCCTTCTCGTTAATGCTTAGATCTGAGTTCGCAGTATTATTCGGTATCTCTGTCTTTATTTTAGTATAGTTTTCGTCATAAACACCTTCCATCCTTACTCTTCCTTCCAGATCACTTTTTTCCCTGCTAACATTCATCTCGAATAACCCATGGATTCTTCTACTTAAAGCATCTGCTACCTTATTTTCCTTGCCTTTGATATGTCTGACCTCGAAGTCGAATTCTCTCAAGAAGGCTAACCACCTTGCTTGCCTTGCGTTAATACCTGGTTGGTCAAATAGATATTTTACCCTGCTATTGTCCATTAATAATAGGAATCTCCTGCCCATTATGTAGTGTCGCCACATATTTAAGGCATGTATTACTGCTGGTAATTCTAATTTGTGAGTGACATAATTCCTCTTCTGTTCCTTCAATTTCCGAGACTCATAGAAAATAATGTATCCTTCCTGGGTTAGGACACCACCTAGTCCTTCCTTACTTGCATCAACACATACAATGAAGTCTTTATTTGGGTCTCCTACCTTCAATATGGGTGTCGTTATCAATAACTCCTTTAGTTTATTGAAGTTGTATTGACATTTCTATGACCAATTAAACCTGGTTCCTTTCTTTTGTAATGATGTGATAGGGTAGACTATCTTGGAAAACCCCTCTATAAACCGGTGGTAATATCCGATGATTCCCAGGAACGACCGTATATCTGCTACATATTTAGGTATCAACCATTCCCTAATGGATTTTTTCTTTTTTGGATCCACAACAATGCCCTCTGCTAAAATTATATGTCTAATATATTGTATCTCTTTGTGGTAGAAGTCACACTTGTCGAAATTAGCATATATTTTGTTCTTCCTTAACGTTTGTAGCACTATTCTTAAGTGTTCATCATGTTCCTCCTCCGTCTTTGAATTGACTAGGATGTCGTCGATGAATACTACCATGAACGTTTCCAAATACTCACTAAAAATACTGTTCATTAAGAACATAAAAGTGGCTAGGGCATTAGTGAGTCTGAATGGTATTACTACAAACACGTAATGTCTGTATCTTGTCCGAAATGTTTTTTTGTTTATGTCCTCGTTTTTTATCCGAACTTGATGATAACCGGATCATAAGTCAAGCTTTGAAAACATCTTGGCTACCCCCACTTGATTGAATAGGTCATTTATCCTTGGTAAGGGGTATTTACTCTTAATCGTCATTTTGTTCAGTTGTCTATAATCGATACATAATCTTAGAGTACCGTCCTTCTTTTTCACAAAGAAGATTGGTGCTCCCCAAGGTGAGACACTCAGTCTAATGTACTCTTTGTCCAAAAATTCTTGTAATTGTATTTTTAATTCTGTCAGTTCGAGTAGACTCATCCGGTAAGGCTCCTTTGAGATAGGGGTAGAACCGGGTAACAAGTCTATGGAAAAGTCTATTTCCCTTCTAGGGGGTAATTCTGGTATCTCATCCACAAACATGTCTCTGAATTCACGTAGGATAGCAAAGTCTTCCAACTTTGGCTTATCCTCCTTTTCTTATAGATTCGTCACTTGGATGGCATAGACTTGGCATCCCTTTCTCATACATTTCTTTAGTTGCATTGCTGAAATTTGTCTAACTGATACCGGTTTTTGTATAGCTTGGGCTATCCTGGTAGTATCAGAATCATCTTTATAGCTGAGCATCTTTGTATAACAATTTAATATTGCTTTGTGTCATTCCAACCAGTCCATCCCAATAATCATATCGTAAGATTCTAGTGGTAGGATGTTCAAATCTGTCTTCACACTTTGACCATCTAAGCTAAACTCAAAATCCAGAACAAGCTCCACTACCTTTCATTTAGTACCAGTCGCTAATTGTACAAGCCATGATTTCATGTGCTTCAGTTTCTTAAGTTTGTTTGAATCACCCACATTAGGTGTAGTATAAATTAACGTGGCTCCAGGGTCGATTAAAACATAAATTCGAGTGTCATTGATTTTACCTTCAATTTCTACCATCGAGGACTGGTGGTCAGCTTGTCGACCATCTATGGCTGCATTTATCCAATGTAGGCTTCTACCCACATCTCCCATTGTCGAGGCCTCCTGCAGATTATGAACAACAGTTCTATTTGTTGAATTCAAGCACAGACAGTTCCTCCTTAGGTGAGGCTCTCCGCATTCCCAACACTTTAATGGCTCACGGGGATGGTCTCCAAACTTCTTCATTCCCAGGTTCGCTGGTTTACCACTGCCTTGTGTATTCGGATTGTTGGAGTGAAAGTCCTTCCTCAGAAAACTCTTTTTTGTGTTTCGATGAGGAGCTGGCTCGTACCTGTTCTTCCACTCATTCATTCGCTCTTGTTTCTTATCTTTCCAAGATTTGGGAAACTCCACCCATTGTTTGTACTAATCGTAGCACATTTGGGCTTTCCTAAATACTTCGCTCAAGGATTTGGGGTTGTCAAATTCAATTCTGTCCTTGTAGGACTATGGTAGGCATATTAGAAAACGTTCAATTTTTACTTTATCCTCTCAGATGTATGGTACGAACCTTAACAGTTATAAAAATTTATTTATAAGGTCCTCCATTGTCATCTGTCCAAGTCGTAACTCGTAGAACTCTTTTATCTTTCTTTCATAGTAACTTTCCAAAAGGTACCATTTCTTGAAATACTTCTTAAAGTTAGACCATTCCAACTTCTTTTCCTTTAGGCCCTTGGGCAATTTTAGGTCCTGCCACCAAATGTTGGCCTTCCCTTTCAGATTGTAGATGGCCATTCTAACCTTCATGTTGCTGGAATAGTTGTAGATTTAGAAGTACTTTTTGATGTCCAACAACCATGCTTCAGCTTCCTATCATGTCTTATATTCTACATCAAAGGTAGCTGGTTTAATTTTTTTAAATTCTCCTTCGAGGTGGTCTACTTGTTTTCTTTTCTTGTCAGATTTAGTTCTTTCTTTAGCTGAAGGTTTTCCTTCTGACGAACTATCTCCTTTTTATGTTTCCAGTCCTGAGTGCTTGGAATCCCTTTTTTTGACTTCTTCCTCGTTATTATCATCCTTTGGTATTTTCTTGGTCACTATAGTGTGTAGTAGGACCTCATTTATCTCTTGTTACTCCCATTGTTCTCTTTTCAATTTCTGATTGTCGGCTTTAAAAATCTGTAATTCAACAATCAGGTTCCTCATTGTTTCTAACACTTCCATGGGTGAACTTCCATCACTGTTCTGTCTTGGATCTCTAGGGGGTCCCTGTTGCGGGTTTTCTCCCATCCTGATTTCTACATCGTCCTGAGCTGCCATAATTAACACAAAACAGAAATAGCTTTCTGTTTGTAACCATAATATTTTTTGTTAGTTTTACATAAATCGATATATATATATATATATATAAACTAAGTAGCAATTGTGGCCTTTTTGAGGTCTAGTGTTTTCACCTTTTTGTTCTGATACCATATGTAATGTACCTCAAAATTTACATAAAAATAAATAAAACTTGTTTGGGAACATTGAGTTGGTTTTGTATCCTTGAGATCCTTGAGGCCATTCAATCACTTGTCTATCCTAAGGTACATTTGTCTTACTTCTTTCGCTCCTCTATCCTATTAACATAGGGTTTCTACTTCTTTTGGTAAAGTGTTGCATACAACAACATGTCCATAATTAGGGTCCATTTGTCTCATGGTAACTCAATACTATCCACTATCTTATTCCTAAGCCACTCTAAGACATGTAGTAGTAACCACTTAGAGTCTCGCTATCCTATATTGCAAGGTTAGAGGTGTCAGGCCTATAGAAGTCCAATCCCATAAGTGTAAGTAGCATTATACAATCTACAAAGATAAATTAACCTTACTCGAAAAACATAGGTAAAGTGGATTAACTTCGGCCACTAAAAAATTACACCTTGAATCTATAGTACACAGAGGGTTAATCTATTAGAGGTTAGGGTTATGATCATTTGCACACAACTCGTTAGGTAACGACAAGGCCAAAGATCTTGGTGTTTAATGCAGGGTAGTTGTATTTGACATGTAACGGTGTAGTGAGACCTTCATCCGGTTGCCTTGCCATCAATACCCTTAGCTACTGATACAGGTGGAAGGAACTATGCCTTAAAGGCCTGTCTGCACATTTAAAGCACCTGGGAAAATATCTATTCAACATAGATCTCGACTAGTGTGCTCAAAGGAAACGTTGACACCTTCCCCATAGTCACATGGTCTATGTATGAGCTCCTTCTCTCCTTTTTTCTCCATTCGGAAGTTACTCCCGCGCCTTTCACCTTTTGGTTTGGGTGAGAGAGGACTCACCGTCTTAGGCCATTCTGTTCACACCTTGGTTAAGGTTTTTTGTGAAGGAGAGAAAAATGTCACAGAACAAATCCTTCGTTGGCTCAAGCCTCATGGTCAGGAGTACACGATTCCAGTCCCTGTGCTGAGTGTGTGGAGGTTCTTGGTGGTGCTTCCCAATAGTCATTATGTGTGGTAAGTTTACCTTTGGCTCTCCTTTTATTTACATTTTTAAAACAAACATTCTTCTTTGTCTGTGGGTCTGTGCATACCTTTGTTCTTTGATAATGTCCACGTCTTATTTCCAGGGTATTGTGTTAGGAAAAAAGAGTCGGGTTCTGTTTGATAAGGGTTTTGACTTCTATCCTAGGTTATCCGTGTTACTGCACCATACATCTTGTTGGGACCAAGCCATTAATCATATCAAAACATCTAACATGAAAGTCGAGAACTTATTCGGTTAAACCCCTTGCTATTATTCCCTGGTCTCCTCCATTGGATAGTCCGTTACACCCTTGTTATTTTGTTTCCTAGTTCGGTTAAACCTTTGTTATTATCTCTTGGTCTCCTCCGTTGGATAGTCCGTTAAATCCTTGTTATTGTTTCTTGGTCTTTGGTGGTTGACTTTAGTGTTAGCTGGTAGCATCGATTTAGAAGTGAATTTCTCCCCATTGGCTCAACGTGTTTAATCTCTTCTGTTTAAGTTGAATATACAAAGGTTTATGTTTACCATGCATCGTTTTACGCCTTTTATTCTTTCTTTTATTCCTGTAATATCCTTTCAGATTATACACTGGTATCTATTATTAATGATGGGCCCCTGGATGTGCGAGGGTACCCATCAGGGAGGCACGAACACCCCTTCCCCTTCCAGCCTGGGCGATGTAGCACGATGACAGGAGGCATAAATCCTCTGCTCTAGTTAAGTATTCAATGGGCCCTCTTTTAGTCATTTTCTATTCTATAACTTAAATACATTATCCTGTTTGGTTATGTTTCAATGCTTCTCATTAATTCTGTGTAGGTGTAGGCATGCTGAAGCATGGGGATTCCCTCCTCGCTCCATCAAAAGGTATTCAGGTTCCTACGTAGTATCTAAGTTATTTTTTGAGATTCAAACCCTGTTGGTCCAGGCTCCGTTTCATCCTAAAGTATGAGAGGTTAATTCCAAGTTTTTTGGTACGGGGTACACTCTGAATTGTATAAAATGATTTCCAGTATATAGAACCATCGCACAGTGTGCGCCTGGTTGGACTTTGGTAGCTAGACCTTTAATTGTTTAAAAATACAGTGCTCATTATATCATGTGTATTAAATATGTTGGGGGTTTGGGAGCTCTGAAGTATTCTCCTCTGTATAATATAAATTTGGATTTCTATTCTGGCTATCATAGTTATTTTGTTCCAAAATTGAATCTCATTATTGGATGTATAACCCTTTTTCCGAAACGAATCGGCCATGCATAGTGATTACGCCTAAGGGTTTGGTTCTTTCCCATAATTAATATCGTCAATGATTCCATTTTTTTGTTTATGTTCCAATTGAAGAATTAACTAGTTTCAATTTCACGCATCACAAGTCATTTACGTTCTGCTTTTCAGTTATAAATGTTGAATAACCTTTATCGATCTGCTTACCCATGGAAAAGTAGCTTCATTATTAGTTTGTATTCACGCCTTGTATATTTTCTACCTTCTGTGTCAATTATCATGATCAAATAAGCCCTTAACGGACTGCTCATCAGTGAATTAGATAGCTTCAATGCAGTTCTGGATCGACTCACCGTGTACTATTTTCCTTTTGTTTTTGTTATCTCTTATTGTATAATTTCCTTATAGATCTATGCACCAGAAGGTTCAATGGTCATCATTATTCGTTTATGATTCGTTCTTTATTACCTTCTGTTTCTATTATCGTTATTAATTAAGTCTCTACAGGACTGTTTGGGTTACGTATCAAAAAATATTTTATCCTCTGTTCTTGATTACTTATATTGATGAAAACCTCTATGGGTCTTCTCACATGAACAAGAAACAACATAGTCATTACAACCGAACCTATGGTTTAACTATGGGTAAACATTTTCTTAACAGGATCATCCCTTACTGTCATATCTATCTCAAACTATGCATGTATATATATCTATATAGCCTACCTGTAATGGGGTTCGAGGAGTCTTTTATTTTCTTGGAATAAAAAATGTCCTCTTATAAGGTTATCTATCCACTTAACGCTATTGGATTCTGGTATGGACAGTTTACCTAATGACATTCCTCCTCTGTCGCAGAATGTCCTCTACACTATATAACTATATATATAGATTCAATGACTATACCGGTTTATATGTATGTTGATTAGTACTTCACTATTGTAGAGTATACTTGTTGGATTTATGAATGGTATTCTTAGTCACAAAGGCTCGTTGTTTATTAGTAGCATCCATATGAAACTAAAACAAGACAATCTGTTATAGGATTTGTAACTATTACAGAATTTGTTTCGCTGTTAATACATTCTAGACATCTTAGTAATTTACCTAGTATTAAATCTAAATAGAAAGGTCCATTTTCAATCAATCATTAGGAAGTAAAAAGTTATATATTTCCCACAACATTCGACCAGAAACAAAATCGTATATAGAAATAAAACAAATTTCAATACATAATCATTTGACTAGAGCAAGGTAGAGTTACATATCTAAACCATATTTTACAGGAAGATGAAGGGAGCAACCATGTTCCTCGCAACCATAGAACATGTTAGTCAATCTACTTGCTCGATTCACCCCCTAGCCTGACCATGAATCCCTAAGGGCGAATTGAAATCTCCTGTCCAGCAATGTCCTTCGAATATCAGTAGTATTCCCCTTGCCTCACACTCACACAGTAGTGTTCATAATAGCAAAAACAAAATTTCTTAGTCTTTTCCCAGCATACTTGGCAGCGTCCTGCCTCCTCACATATGCTCTTTTATTAGTTTTCCTAGGACTTTTCCCTCTCTTGGGGAATTTTCCCAGCTTTCTAAATCCCTGATTTTCAGGGGCTACCATTGGCCAAATCACTAATTTTCCAATTGTAACAATCATACTAGAGTTAATTTCAATGTGTTCCCCACTCATGGAGTCATGGTCAGCTAAATTCAACATGGCTGCTCCATTTGTCCTCCTGCAATCAATATAAAATATTATTTTCTTTCCTTTTTCATACAAGTGTCATAGTCAAGTAGCTAGTTGGGACAAATCAGATCTCTTCCCAACAGTCAAATCATTTATTACAATCATAAAATTCAAAATTCAAAATTGCCATAATTGGCAAAAATTTTCCAATTTCAGAATTTACTAAAAATGGAAATAAATTTCCAGCACTTTTAGATTCTAAATTATTTTTGTCCAATTTATTTATTTTGGGGATGTCACAGTTCATAGGTTTTGGTAAACCTTGAATGTTAGTTATGGTTAAGGCATGAAGTTCAGAAAGAACTGTGGATTTAAGTTGTGATTGTTTGCATAAATACAAATGGCCTTTGTATCGAAGCTCTTCATTGTGCCAAGAGTACCCTGGAGAAACTAAAGAATTGTGTTGCAATTGTTGGATCATGCTAGAAAGTTTGGGGTCTTGTATCCATTCCTGACGAATAGCTTGGAGTCAATCTGGTACAATGAAGGAGATGGAGAAAAGGGACTCATATTCTTTATATTTCTAGGAAAGAGCATCGACCACTACATTTTCCTTGCCATTCTTGTAAATGATCTCATAATCCTAGCCAAAGAGCTTGGTCACCCATTTTTTTTGCATTGAGGATGAAATTCGTTGTTTCGAGAAATACTTGAAACTTTGTTGATCAATTTTTATTTAGAATCGTTGACCCAATAAATAAGGATGCTAGAGATCCACAGCATGAAAAATAGCTAACATTTCCTTTTCATAAATGGATTGGTGCAAATGTCGCTCTGAAATTTGTTTGCTAGTGAAGGACAAAGGCATTCCATCTTTCATGAGGAAAACTCCAATTCCTTTCCGGGAAGCATCACATTCCAATACAAATCTTTTTGTGAAGTCTAGAAGTGCTATGATAGGGGTCAATCACATAAAATATTTCAAGGCTTGGAAGGCATGATCCACAGCTGAAGTCCAAGTGAAAGTATTCTTTTTAAGGAGAGAAGTGAGAGGAGATGCAATTTTTCCATAATTATGAACAAACTTCTTATAATAGCCCATTAAACCCAGAAAACTATGCAAGCTCTTAAGATTTTTAGGGCGAGGCCAATCCTGCATAGATTAAATTTTCTTAGGATCCACTTGGACACCATCCTTGCCGACAGTATGACCTAGGTATTCCACTTTTGAGGCACCAAAGGCACATTTAGATTGGTTTAGGAAAATTTGGTTCTTAGAGAGTAGATGGAGAACTTGATTCACATGGGAGAGATGGGATGGCCAAGTTTTATTATAGATGAGAATATCATCAAAGACAACTAAGACAAAATGATGGAGAAAAGGATGAAATACATCATTCATAAGACTTTGGAAAGTGGAAGAAGAATTTCACAATCCAAAGGGAATTACCAAGAATTCATAATGACCCTCATTAGAGAGAAATGAAGTCATGGGAATGTCTTCTTATTTCATACGGAACTGGTGGTAGCTAGAACATAGATCCAATTTGGTGAAGTACTGAGCACCACTCAATTCATCCAAGAGGTTATCAATAACACAAATGGGGAACTTTGTATTTTATTATGAGTTTGTTGAGGGTGGGGGAATCATAACACATGTGCCAAGTACCTTCTTTCTTGAGTAGCATGACCACTTGGGACGAATAGGAGCTAGTACTGGGATGGATAATACCTGCTTCTAGCAATTCATGAACATTTTTCTCAATTTCATTCTTCTAGGCAAAGGGATGATGATAAGGCCAAACATTGGGACTAATACTACCCGGGATGAGAGGGATGGAATGATCATGGAATCCACAGGAAGGGGGAAGTTCTCTGGGAGTGGTAAAAACAACTTGGTGGTGGGAGAGGATATACTCAAGGTTGGGATGCACAGATGATGTCTCAATAGAATGAATGGAGTTGAGTTGGGATATAATTCCCGAATAACCTTTTTTTAGGAGATATTCCATGAAATGGGAACCGATGATCTCAGGGGAGCCTGTTGTGATGCCTTGGCACTTATACTATTGTCCCTCCTATTGGAATTGCATGGTTAAGTCCTTAAAATCCGTGAGAATGGGGCCTAGAGTGTGTAAACATTCGACACCAAGAACAATGTCACAACCACCCATGTCTATAGAAAACATATGGGATTTCAGGTGATACTGACCAATTTGGAGTTGCACATTTTCACATAGTCCCCCACATTTCATGGAATTTCCATTGTCAGTCATTATTTGAAACTTATTGATGGCACATATGCAATAATTGAATTCTTTGGAAATTCGGTGATGAATAAAATTATAGGTTCTACCACTATCCACAAGGATTATGACTTTCCTATTTTTTATTTAACCAATTAATTTTATAGTCTAGGGAGTAGAGAAGCTAGGTATGGAATTAAGAGAAACCACCGGGTCAACGTCGTGTGGATCAGAGGGTGGGGTCAGATCAGATGGCGTTGGTAGTGCCTCCACAGGTAGAACAACAACATCTTCTTCAGAAATATCCTCAGTCACAGTCAAAAAAAGACTTTGTTCCTTACACTTGTGCCCGGGAAAATATTTTCCATCGCAATTATAACAAAGACCCTTGAGTTAACGTTCAACCATTTCAACCCTAGTTAATTTCTATATCTTGAGGGGAGATGTCAGAGGGTCATAATTGGTGCATTTAGGGTGAGGAGGAAAGGAGGGTTTGTGGGTCTAGGAGGATACAATATGTTGTGCTTCCTTGGATTGTTGAATAACTTCCAACAAATTCTGGGGGCGTGCCATGAGAACATGGGCACAAATTTCATATTTGAGGACAATAATAAAGCATTCCCTAAAGAAAGAATCTTGCATGCCCTCCATTCTAAAATCCAAGTGCTCAAATGCATCAATAAAGTCTTCCACTATCCCAGACTGCTTTAACTTGGTAAAACGACCTAAATGGTGGGTGTCAAAGGGACCACTATACTCATTGTTTTTACTCCTATGGAGTTATACTCCTATCTGAAGAATATTGTAGTGTTGAAATGCCCAAATTCTTAACAAGAAGAAATTTGTAGTAATTTCGTAACTCAAATACAGGAGGCACCGTTGCGTGGAAATAAATATAGTATGTTCTATATTTGTTTCCATCCCAAGGGTTAGGGTATGCAAGGTATCTAAAGACAAGGGTTTTCCATGTTTTATAGCTCTCTGATATATGTGTGGGGTCCAACAATAGTACTCGACCCAATATCTCAAGGCACCAACTAAGGAGGCTATATTGTGCCCTTAGTTGTACTACCCGACTACCTAGGTACTAGAGATTATATTCCCGAGCTTTTTTCTCGGTGGAACTATAGTATTCATGCTACCAATTGGTTTATTTATTGAAGGCTTCAGGAGATCTAGGTCGATCCGTATATAGGTGTTTTCTGATGCGTTACCACTCGAAGGGGTACCAACAGGGGTTACAAGGGTGGCCAATAGATGTTTTCTTAAGTACCACGTGTATTTCCTACATGTATGACTTCTTGAATGTGGGTTTATGTGCGTGAAAATATATCTCTGTAGCTTTAAGACTCCATAATACGTCTCTACCCTGAAAAAAAATTAACCCACAATTTTCTACCAAGGAAAGTGCTCTGATACCACTTGTCGTATTCTAGATATAAAATAGTATGCAGAACATAAATATTTTAGCTAGAAATGGAAGCACAATAATGATTGAACCAGAACAATACTAGAATAATACCAGAATAACACCAGAAAGAGCACCTTGATTAATGATAACAATGTTCACCTGCCTCTTCGAAGGGGCAACCTCTAGTAGAGAAAAGATCTATTACAATAATATCTAAGACAAGATTTCTCATACCCTATACTCCTATTTATACTAAATTTATCTATCCAGAAGAATAATATAGAGGAAGATCCTTCTAGAAGTGGAAGCTTCTATTAGGTCTTCTTACATTTGATTTATTCTTCCTTATTGCTAGGCCTTATTAATATTGGCCTTTATTACATGGAATTATATTATTCTACCTACGTGAAGGGTTAGGGAAGTTAGGTCCCTAACAACTAGATTCATAAGAACAAATTGAAGGCACAAAGAGAGAGGAAAATTAGAATTTGAGATGATGGGAGGAATCAGAAATGAAAGTGAATGGAAGAGTGGTGAAAGGCAAGACACCCATCAAGGTAAAGAATGGAAATCGCATGTACTTTATCATGAGGATTAATCTATGAGAATGCATAATAAAATCAACAAACTAAAATAATGTAAAAAAGAAATTTAATAGCACACCAATCATAACAAAATTGAATAAAATTATAAAACATGGACATCACCTGAGTCAAGGGGCCTTTCCCGACCATGGGAAATGTGCCTAGAGAGCTATCTTGGATTAGAAATATACACAACAATAATTAATTCTTTATTTATTAATGATCAAGCTTCAATCTCATAATAACACAACAAAAATGTTTTTTATCTCTCGTTCTATTACAAAACATAGATATTTATATAAATATCCTCCATAACTATTAAACTGGAACAATTAAAAAAATAGTTAACACAACAAACAAGTCTAATTGGGATTGATTCTACCTGACTACTTTAGAAGACATTAAAGCAATCATATCAGGTTTGATTTCATATTCTATTCATGCAACCTTCCAATTGATATAAAGCATAATTTCTTCAATAACTTGAAAATGTGTCACATCATAGATCTGGGCGCAATTCAAGTATATTTGTGATGAATAACCACTCATAACTTTCAAAGTGTTTGTTTGTTTGAAAAACAGTCCTCATGATGACCAAATTACCATGCTAGAAACAAAACCCATGTTCTAGATTCTTCAGATTTGTCTTCATGTGCACGAAAAATCGAGGGAGAAGTTGATTGTCTAGAACTTTTATTAATTTCGGCTGAATTTTTCCCCCTGAGCCATAGGTCCACAAGTGTGACCTACCTGATTTATGAACCATGCGTCTACATGTTGATGCTACTACAGAGAAAACCAATTTTCTTGATTTTCCCTAGAGACGTGTGAATATGCCAAACAATGACGGGAACCAGAATGACAGTGTTGGTGTGGGAATGTTGAACTGCAATAATGGTACAAGAATTCTAATTATGTTGATAAAAGAATCACACTCCACAAACCGTCGTCAGTAAACCATGATATAATCATCCTTTAATCACTAAAAACGTAGAAAATAATACATATTAACCACACTAAATGTATAATTGTGAATGATGATAGATAATGGTGGTTTACGGTCTAATAAGACGTATATTATTGGTGAAATGCAGGAAAAGGTGTAATGATGAATGTATTTGTATAGAGGAAAATATGACAGAAGTGGAGCCCAACAATTATCATGTTAAGTTCTTTTCAAATGTGGTCCATGTTTCGTATCTTGTCCAATGATGTGTCTTATCTTGATCATTCTATGATGGATATGTTGTCTTTTAAAACATCTTACTTTTATGGTTTACAGTCTTCTATCATATTGTAAATATCCATTTTTTGAACAAGCTTGTTCATTGTTGAGGCATGAGAATATTATTTTCTAAAATCTTAATTCTTTTATATATATTTTTTGTAAATTGTAATATATTGAAAGAGGAGTTCTACCTCTATAAAAACAAGAAGAGTCTTTCTTGTTCCCACAAGATTTTATCTCAACGCTGGTCATTTTACCTTGATCGAAAAATGATCAACACCTCTTAAGTTGTCTGTTAAGGAAGATTTAGGTATTTCCTTTGTTTATAAAAGGACAATATAACCCATCCTTGCACAACAGACTATAAATGGGGTATGATCCTATTCTAAAAAATTATATCATTTCTTGCAATCGAAATTACCAATACTATGATCAAAGGAAAAACCGTAAAAGGTATCATGATTGGATTTTCACACTAATTTTTTATTTCCTCTTCAAAATATTCTCTAGCTCAATATTCCCCTATACCTATCAAAGTATACAATTCACTCTAGATCTATTTTGTAAATTCAGAATTCAAACTTAAATTGAAATTTGTTTCTTCATAGTCATACATAAACAACACCTTCCGAACCCATTAATATTCCTTTTTTGTAGGTTAGCCCATGTTAAAACGTTATTGTTCAAGAGACATCACATGAATATGTAGGATTTTGTACAACAATTGAAACACTGGACATTCCTCCACCACTATCGATGAGGCTCCTAAATTCCTTGAAATTCTAGTGATTTGTATCCTTCATTAGGAGTGTAGTATGCAAATGGATGTAACTTCCACTCTAAGGAGCCCCCAAAATCCTTACTTCTAGTGAAATTATCTCTCATATTTGTAATGTAAGTATTCCAAATATGTTCATCTTCCCTTGGTATATCTAAAGATCTCGTAGAAATCTACTTTTGATTGAATATTGTGCTTAAATCAAAGTAAGATATTTGATTTAGAGTATAAATGCCCCATTTCTTAAAATCTAAATGATATGTACTACGATTAAAAAATGTTCTCTTGTGCCAAACTAGTGGTATGATCCCACCTAAACATGTGTTCCTTTCCCAACACTCCATGCAATCCAGTTATGTATTAAAGGAAATTCCAATAATCCCGCCTTCCAAGTGATTGAAATATTGTCAGAATTCTTCCTAGGGTTTTTAATTCAATCAAGAATAGAATCAAGAAAAATTCATTTTTCCTTCATGATAAAAAACCATAATCCATTTCCCTATATCAATCCCCAATTAATACTAGTTGAAAATGTTGTAGAGTAGTGAAAGATGTTTTTTACTTCCCAGCTACCCATATTTTTTGGAACTACTAGACTTTTCCACTTCACTAAAATGCCTTTCTTTTCTCTATTTCTAACCCAAATGAATCTAAAACTAAGTCGACAACTCACTTCCAATACTCCCTTTAGTATCAAGCATAGTGATGACCAATATGCGTGAATAGCCTCAATCACAAATTTTACAAGTACCAGTTGGACACCCCTTGAGAGACAATGGTTCTACCAAACATTTAACATTTTCTCCACCTTGAAAATTAGCCATTACAAATCCTTTTTATGATAATCACTAGATTTTAGATGAAATATCAATTATTTTATACCATTTTGCAGTTCTTATGCACTGAAAGGAAAAAGAGTGACATAATATTCTTGCTCATCCACCATAATGGCATTGTAATTAATAGATGATTTTTCAAGATTAATATGCATACCTATTGTAGAATAACAAAGTTGCATAATCTCTTTGAATTTTCCAGCTTATCATCTAGTACCATCACAAAAAACCAATATATCATCCACAAAAAGTGTATCAAGGAGAAATAATTTCCTAATTTGATACATTTTATGTTTCCAAACTTGAATGCCTCTTTCAAGGATTTACTTAAAACAATTATGCAACAAATAAGAAAATATAAGGATAAAGTGGGCAACCTTTCCTAAAGCCCCATTCTAACTTGAAAAATGGTGTAGAACCCCATTAATAAGAAAGAACGAGGAAATTCAAAATATACAGTTCATCACCTAGACCGTGAAAGGTGCATTGAATCTCAAGTGAATCATTAATAACCTTAAGTAGATCCAATTCACATGGTCATATGACTTTGAGAAATCCACATTGATTACCATAGCCTTCAAGTGTTTGACTTGTGTTTGACATTTATAGTATGTGGTACTTCTTGTGCAATGACAATAGCCTCATGAATCTATCTCCCTGCTAGGAAACCAAATTGTTTTCTTGATATAGAATTAGACAATATATTCTTAATCCTCCATGCAATTATTTTAATTGATTTTGTAAATGCAATTGTAAAAGTAGATTGACCTAGAATTTTTAAAAGTTGTAGGATTATCAAATTTAGGTATAAGAGCTTAAAATTTCTAGGATTATCAAATTTAGGTATAAGAGCTTAAAGGGTGGAATTAAAAGCTACGAACATCTTCTTAGATGTACTCCTTGTTTTCCCCTCTTAGTGGAATTAAAAGCTACTCCTCATTTTCCCCTCTTAAATACTTTCGTCTCAACAACCTTTATTAGCCCTCCAACATCCTCCATTAAGAATTAATTATCATTTGGTTAACAAAACTAGGAAAGCATGAAACAACATGTAGTGTTTCAATAATAATTTCTCTCCTTTCTTTATATATGTTTCCAAAATATTAAACTTGTTTTGAGATATATTTGAAACTAGTTACAACAAGAGTTATTTTGTTGGGTTTCCAAACACTTTTAAAATTTAAAATATTATCTTTGTATTTAAATGTGTATCCTTTTCATAGTATGTTTAAAATTGATATGTATAAAATGATTAGAAATAAATCATTTAAACTATTATATATATATATTATAATATTATATTTTTATTGAAATTTTATATATTTGAATGTTTTGTTTTTATTGATGGAATCAATCACTACAGGTTGTGTTATCCGAATATTACCACTATAACTTTTAGGTATGTCCACCATGCCCCATACCCAACACATAATGTAAGTTAGGATTTCAAACTAATGACTTCATATAAGGGAGTGCCTTAACAATAAACTCCATCAACAACTGCTCTACATCTTGGGGTCTATATATTTGAATGTTTTTATTTATTCTAATTTTTTTAATTAGTAATTTTGTAAAAAATGGTGGAATGTGTTTTTCAATTTTTAAAATTTACATGTTATACAACAACTTATCTATCATTTTCTCCTTTTTTTTCCATGAAAAAATAGTTAATCTTTAATATATATACAACAACTTATCTATCATTTTCTCCTTTTTTGTCCATGAAAAAATAGTTAATCTTTAATATATATATATATATATATATATATATATATATATATATATATATATATATATATATAT